>APFE030283877.1:107170-123063 GCA_000404065.3 Pinus taeda | reverse complement strand
AAATAGCCGATTTCAAAAAAAAAATCGGTCAAATCGGAGTCCGGATGAAGGAGATATCGCTGATTTAAAAATCAGTAGGGTTGCAGATAATTTTTCGGGGCAGCGAGTTTGCGGCGCAGATCTAGAAGTCCTGATGCCAGATCTGCAAGATATAATTGTAGATCTGGAATCTTTGTGAAAACACACATGATTTCAAAAAAAAAATCAGTCGAATTGGAGTTCGGATGAGGGAGATATCGCTGATTTAAAATCAGCTCTTTTTGCAGAAATTTTGGGTGACGCCGGGAGAGTAGCAGCGCAGATCTGAAATTCCAGTGTCTAAATCAGGATTTCTATCACATGGGCAGATTCAGAATGGTGGTTCCATTTCTAAAAAGAGGCTATAATAGGGATTCTGAGCAATATTGACGGATCTGTGACCATTTCAATTTTTCGCCAATATTTTTGTGATGGCAGGCCTAGATCGCCTTGAACAGGAAGACTCTTTTTTGGGTCGTCTCTGTAAGCTCCAACAGACGGGTACAGTGGAGGAATATATTAACGATTTTAAAGCCTTAGCCTTCCGCACTAGGGGTCTCACAGATGCATTCTTCAAGGAATGTTTTATCGACGGTCTTAAAGAAGCCATCAAAGCTCAAGTTCTACTTCAACACCCTTCCACATGGACGGAGGCTTGCCAGTTAGCTCGTCAGATCACATTGCCTAGCAAAGATTTTATTTTTATAGAAAAGAAGGAAACTATGGAAGCTAAAGGGTTATTTCCTACTGGTATATCCTTATTGCAGGTGCATGGATTGATTCAAAAAGAGAAGATCATTGTTTCTATCAATCCTAGTTGTAAACATAATTTTATCAATGTTAATTTGGCAAAAAAATTGCAAGTCCCAGCAAAACAAATTGAACATACACGGGTTGATAATGAAGATGTTCAAGTGTACAAGGATTTGAAGATTTCTATGGATAAATATGTGTTGCATGGTGATTTTTATGCTTCAGAAATGGATAATATGGATGTTGTTTTGGGATATCCTTGGATGAAATCCATGGGTACTGTCAATATTAATGTGCAGAAGAAATTCCTCAAGCTATGGTATAAAAAGAAGAAAATTACATTACAGGATATTTCCATCCATAAACAGGTAGAGCACATGGAGGTTGAAGCAGAAGATGTTCAAGTGACCGATATATCAGATGATGATCCTTTGATGATGGTGTTGCCCTACCTTAAGGGTTTGATCAATAAAGAAGCATTTCTATCTTATCTCTTGGGTTTATTTGCATTATCTTATATTTTCATATCAGATCTATAATATTCTGGGTTAGATCTACAACAAGACACCACAACAGGCACCTCAGCAAGGTGAATTAAAGAAGAAGACACCGTGGGTTACAACTTCAACATATCATCACCCACATCACCCCGCAAGACAACCATCAAGATGGCAACCAGTTAGTCACAAGGACAACAACCCCCACAAGATGGATACAAAGGAGAGACGATCCACCTACTACACATCAACACAGAAGAGCGGCCACGGTCAACTTCCATCTCAAGCGAGCGAGGCACCAGCGAGATCGAGGGTTCACCTTTCTCTTGGATGGCTAGATGCACGTGCATGGTATCAGTGGACTACTCTTTTGAGTAGATCTTATTATTTGTGTTCTTCCCATGTTTCGGGGACGAAACATGCTAAGGGGGATGGAATGTTATATACCTAGGGGGGGTAATATGGGGTACCGAGGGAGGTACCCAAGGTAATAATGTAATAATGGGATGGGCCATAGTAATAAATAAGGTGGTTAACCCATGTCATGTAAGGGACCACAAGTAGTTAATAATAATGTAAGGGGCCCATGGTATTAGTTGATGGTATGAGGAAACCATGGTAATGATGCATGGTATTGTATGTATGAGGCCTATATAGAGGCTAGAGACTCCACATGGAGGGATATGAAGAGAAATAGTCTTGTATGAACAAGCATATGGCTTGTGGAGTATTCTCCTTCCTTAAGGAGTGAATGTATGGTGTTGCCCTACCTTAAGGGTTTGATCAATAAAGAAGCATTTCTATCTTATCTCTTCGGTTTATTTGCATAATCTTATATTTTCATATCAGATCTATAATATTCTGGGTTAGAGCCACAACATTGGCCCACAATCATTAACTTCCATAATGCTTACGTGTCTACCAAGGCTTACCTATAGATTTTCACTTCTTAATGAAGCAGGTGGTGATATGCTTATGAACTCTAGGTGTTGTATCATACCTTTAGAGGAGTCTTGTGCATCATCACTCTCATGTTCTTGAACTCCTTAGGTTTTTAATATTTGGTTTGGTTTTTCATCCATTATTTCTTGCTTCTTTTTATGTCTTTTGTCCCTTTCTATCTTTTGAATATTGGTCAATTATTTTTATTGATATGAAAATGCATTAGTTTTCCTGTATATTCACAACTCATGTAATGTACTAAAACACAATACAAGAATCTACTCCACTCTTTAAACAGTGGAAACCAATGATCAATAAAAACAATAATCGACAAGAGGAAGATAATCAAATACACATAACACAATTGTTTCTTTGGGAAAATCCAGTGCTCAAAACCTTGGCTATCTATTGCATTAATCATAAATCTGAGTGATAATACAAATCTTTTTCTCACAAGAACAATTCCACACAAGTATGATCAACTCTCTACCTCACAAGCCCTCATTGACGAACACTTAGCCAATTCCTACCTACCAAGGATGCACCAATGCACCAACTCACTACCAATCCTCTACTAGTTCCACAAACAATTAAAACTAGTTTAACTGTCTATAACTCAGTCAAACTGAGTTATCTAATTACAACTCAAATAAACTTATCATGGACCCCTAAAATTTAGGGAGAACATATACATGACTACAGAAAGACTTCCATCTAGAAATTCCTAAGCTAATTAAGTTAATTAAACTTAATTAACTATTTACAAGTTGTTATGAGAATAAAATTTGATTTTAATTCTCAGTTTAACTTAAGGACAAATTAAACTGGAATTTCTTGTTGCCATTTCTCAACACTCCCTCTCAACAAGAAAGGGATTATCAGCTACCCCGATCTTGTCTCCTTGAAACTCAAATTTACATCTTGACAATGCCTTTGTCAAAATGTTAGCATATTGCTCCTCTGTGGGAACATATTCCAACAACATAATATGCCTCAATACACAACCTTTGAGATGATGATATCGAGTATCAATATGCTTGGACCAATCATAAAAAACTAGATTTTCAAAGAGTTTGATACAACTTTGATTATCATAGTAAATCCTAGTTGAATCCATATACTGACCAAACAAACCAACCAGGATCTTCCTCATTTATATGGACTCACATGCTCCCTAACTTGCAACCATATACTCTACCTATGCCAATCTGACTGCAATTGATCTCTATTTCTTGTAGTACCAAGAAACTATCACTGACCCAATACTAAAGATCCTTCCTGATGTGCTCTTCCTGTCAGATGGATTGCTTGCTTAATTTTCATTAGTGAAGCCTTGAAGCTTAACTCCCTTTGTCTTTCTATACCACAATCCATACTGAGTAGTTCCCTTGAGGTATCTCAACACATTCTTTTATGCCTTCCAATACAACTTTGTAGGCCTAACCATCGCTTGACTAAGTTGATTAACTGCATAACACATATTTGGTCCTGTGTTCATCAAATACATGAGTGAACCCACAAGCTTCCTATAAACAGTAACTTCCACTACTTCCCCTGAAGAAGCATTCTTGTTCCTCTAGTTACCTTCTAGAGTATTCTCCATGGGTTTGCTACTCTCCACACTAAACCTCATGGGTATCTCATTGGCATACTTGACCAAAGACACAAACAATTCCCCATCACCCTTCCATACTTCCATGTCTTGAAAGTAATGCATGAGTCCCATGTCCTTCATCTCAGACTCTCTTGCAAGGTCCTCCTTGCAAGACTTGATCAATTTATCATCACCTATCAAAATCAAATATTCAACATACAAAACTATGACAAAAAATTTACCTTCCACCATTGTGGCACAAGTTCACATCCACTTCATTGTTGGTGAATCCCAAACCGATGAAGTAGCTATCGATCCTGGTGTACCAAGCACAGGGTGCTTTCTTTAGCCCATACAATTCCCTCTTGAACTTGCACACATGCAACTCATGGTCGAAGGCCTCAAAACCTTCAGGCTACCCTATGTACACCTCTTCCTCAATCGTGCCATTAAGAAAGGTTTTCTTTACATCCATGTGATGTATATTCGAACCCATCTACACTGATAGTGCCAATATAGATATGATCAATGAGTACCTTACAATAGGAGAAAAAGTCTCATCACAGTCAATCCCCTCTACCTATGAAAATCCATGGCCCACAAACCTAGACTTATGCTTATCCACACTACCATCTGCAACTAGCTTTACCTTGTAAAGCGATCGAGAGCTCACCACTGACTTGGTCTCCGGTCTCAGGACCACATCCCAAACACCATTATGAAATATTGAGTCATTCTCCTCCACCATGGCATCAACCTAAACTGGTTGTTGCACTGCTTCCTCAAAGGAAGATGGCTCTGTCTCAACACATCCACTCATAAGAGCCATGTATCCAGTGTATCTCTCAGGCGACCTCCTCTGCCTGCACTAATATGTGGTTTCTCCCACATTCTCCCGTAAATCATGCAATAACCTATCAACCTCTCTGGTGCACTTTCTCTCTGGAAGACTCTGCCTGAGTGGTTACCTCCACTCTCACATCCTCTGCATGTGGTTGCTCCACATCAATATGAGGCTCCTTAACCTTAGGAGCTAAAATCTCCTCAACCGCATGTAGCTCAAGCTCCCTCTCAAGGGAAACTTGCATGGCCTTCTCCTCATTGAATCTGACATCCTTGCAAACCACTGTCATCTTGTTGGTCGGAAAGTACACCTGATAGTTGTGAGGTGTATTAGTGTACCCCACAAATATCCCCAATATTGTTTACTCAAGCTTCTTCTGTGCATCTTTGGTCACATGGAAATATACCGATGACCCAAAAATCCTGAAGTGATCAACATCTGGTCTCTTACCAAAATAGGCCTCCTCTGGTGTCTTCAACCCAAGAATCTGATGCGGGATATGGTTATGCAAATAAACCATTGTGTTTCATGCCTCAACCCACAAGTGTAATGGTAAGCCTTGATCATGCAACATTGCGTGTGCTACTTCTTCAATTCTTCTATTGTTCCTCTCAGCCACCCCATTTTGTTGTGGGTCATGGTGTACCATCAACTCTCGTTTAATCCCTTCTACTGCACAAAAGTGCTTAAACTCATTTGACACATACTCACCATCGATATCACTCCTCAGAGATTTAAGCTTCTTTCCAGACACTTTGTCAACCAATGCTTTAAATTCACAAAACTTTGTGAAAGTTTGATCCTTCTTCTGCATGAAAAATGTCCAACATTTATGAGAAAAGTCGTCAAAAAATATAACATAATACATGTTTTTGGTTGTGGATGTTGTCAAGAATGGTCCACATACATCTGAATGGACTGGCTCTAAAATCACCCATGCTTGACTATCTCTGTCATGAAAGTAAGCCTTGGTGTATTTTCCCAAAGTACACCCCTTGCATGTATCAACTTTCTCTAGCATACCTTTGGGAAGACCAATAGATATTTGTCGCATGATTTTCAAAGCCCCATGATGCAAGTGGCCCAACCGCCTGTGCCACAACTCACCAATATCTTGGCTCTACATCTTCTCTTCTTTCATGCTCAAATCTTCACAATCCTCTACTTCCATCTTATAGAGATTCTTAACTCGAATCCCTATCTTCTTTACTTGACATGTGGCTATGTGTCAAAGGAACGCGTTTCATTTTGAGAAATTCACATCGTAGCCTCTATCCTTAAGCATGGTGACTGATACTAAGTTCTTATTTAACCTGGGCACATACATAAAATCCCTCAAGGTGAGAGGAGCACCTTGCTTTGTCTAAAAAGTAACTGTTCCCAATCCAATAGCACTATACCTCCCGTCGTCTCCCATCACGATATGCATCTGGAGATCTTTCTCCTCTAGGTCACTGAAAAAATCCTTGTCACCATTCATGTGGAATGAAGCTCCATTTTCAAGGTACCATACAATACCCATCAATAATGACACCATGCATGCAATGAGAGTAAAGTACAATTCGAATTAAGAGGCCAAAGCCTCACTTCCCACTCCTCTTGAAGACTTCTTCTTGGACTTCTTGAGCAGACAATTTGTAGCGAAATGGCCCAGCGCATGACAATGAAATCACGTAACTTTCGACATGTATTTATTCTTACCTACATGGCAAGAATCTGATTTGGAATGGGACACCTTCCCTTTCCCTTTCATTTCCTTACTTGCTAAGGCACAATTTTCCTCATCATCAGTGTTTGATGAGGAACCATCTATGGTGTTCCTTCTGATCTCCTCCTGCATCAAATCTGACCATAGTCGTTCCCAATCTGGAAGCTTCTCCTTCCCATTGACAGAGTCCTAATATCTATTCCAAATATTGGGAAGGCCTAAGAGAGATAGGCTCACCATATCATCCTCGACAATAGTTATTCCAACACTTCCAATTTCATCATGACAGTGAATGAACTTAGTCAAGTATTTTGGAATGGTCTCACTTTTCTCCATCTTGATTTTTCGAAGTTTGTCTTTCAGTGCAAACTTCCTATAGTCACTAATGTTCTAGAATAGGTCTGTCAATGCTCTCCACATAGCATACAGAGTTTCCTCCCCATGGAGACTCGAGACAATGTGGTCTCAAACTCCCTCAACGATTATCCACCTCACCTTCGCCATGTGCCTCTTCCATTTGGCCAGATATTGTGCATCCGATGTTGTTGTCTTAGGAATGTCTTGATCAATGATTTCCTTCAAGCCATTATCCTCTAGCACAGTGTCCATTCTGTCCTTCCAGGTTATATAATTCGAGCTTCCTTCCAAGGCATACTTGAGCCGCAAGCCGTAGAACACCATCTTCTGATCCTAAAGTATGTATTGCAAATTCGAATTTCACCTATAACCCAAAACTCAAAACTTCGAAATCTCCTCTAGTATATCGTCTTTAGCTCTAATACCATGTAGATTTTCTTGTAGATTCATAGCTCATGTAATGTACTAAAACACTAAACAAGAATCTACTCTACTATTTAAATAATGGAAACCAATGATTGATAAAAACAATAATCAACAAGAGGAAGATAATCAAAGTCGCATAACATAATTGTTTCTCTGGGAAAACCACTACTCAAAACCTTGACTATCTATTGCATTAATCAAAATATGAGTGATAATACAAAGCTTATTCTCACAAGAACAATTCCACACAAGTATGATCAACTCTCTGCCTCACAAGCCCGAACTGACCAACACTTAGCCAAATTCTGCTACCTGCTAAGCCCCTATTTCCTTGCAAAATTCATGTGAGGAATAACCCATATTTAATTGGGAATTCATTCTTCCATAACTACACAATCCAAAACTAGGTCCTCTTTTGATTGCATGCATGACCTGTACAACTCAAATCATTCTACAATTGATAGTACATTATCCTGACACTCTAGTCTCAACTGGGCCTTTCTCTAAACTAACATGCATGAGTTTATCATTTTGGAATCTTTAGTTAGCTGGACTAGCACTAAGGATGCACCAGTGCACCAACTCACTACTAATCCTCTACTAGTTCCACAAACAGTTAGAACTAGTTTAACTGTCTAATCAAACTAAGTTATCTAATTACAATTCAAATAAACTCATCCTAGAGCCCTAAACTTTAGGGAGAACATATACATGAATACATAAAGACTTTCAACTCAAATTCCTAAGCTAATTAAAATTAGTTAACTATTTACAAGTTGCTATGAGAATAGAATTCAATTTAATTCTCAGTTTAATTCAAGGACAAATTAAACTGGAATTTCTTGTTTCCATTTCTCAACATGCATGGGTCCTCCTTTGGGTTTCTTCCTCAAGCGTATATTCTTGTGTTTTCTAAGAAATCAATAGGCAGGTAATGATTACTTGTGAAATTATTGTTGGCTTATTATTATTACATTTATATTCTTCTTTTCATCAAACAATTAACGAAATGAAAAAATATGAAGATCACAGAGAAAGAGAGACACAAGATATAGACTCAAAGCTAGGGAAAAAAACCCCACAAGGGGGAAAACCCTGTTATGCTCTTGACCTACGAGAAATTCTAGAATACGAGAAATGCGAACACACATAGCCCAGAACACATAATAAAATGAGAAAAACAACAAGTATTTTATTATTTAGAAATAGATTTAATGTTCACTTGCCTCTTCGAGGGGACAACCTCCATCAAAGTAGAGCTTGATTAAAATAAGACTTGATGACATTTCCTTTACTAACTAATACTATTCATAGCTAAATGACATCCAAAACTCTAACTACTAGTGGTCCCTTTCATAACACAGGTTAACCACTTTATTTATTAACTATGGACCATTTACATCTAATTGTGATCCCTTTTCTCTAATGTGGGCCAACCACATAAAATTATTAATGCAGGCTTTATTTACTCTCTAACTATCTATGACTAAGAATTGGCCCATTGGGCTTATTACATGAATAAAGGGGTTAGGGTTGGACCCTAACATGCCTTCCCCCATCAAAATTAGCCTTGTTCTCAAGGCTAAAGCTGCGGAAACTACTGAAGAAAAGTGGTTGGTTCCCAGGTCGCATCTTTTGGAGAGGTGTCTTTCCACTGGATGAGGACTTCCTTGATCGTTCGACCATGGTGATGTCTTTCACAAGGATCGAGGGTGTGTTCTGGTGGGAGCCAGAGTGAACCTTCCTCATCCAATTTAGGTAGATTGGTTTGAATTCTACAATTGTTCCCCACCACTTTCTTGAGGCATGATACATGGAAGACCAGATGGATTTTTGAAGTTCATCGCAAGGCCAGTTTGTAGGTGACTGCTCCAATGTGCTGAAGTATCTGATAAGGTCCATAGAATTTTTGTTCTATTTTTTGGCATCCCTTTTCTTTGAGAGATTTATTCTTATATTGTTGCAGTCACAGGAATACCAGATCCCCTTCTTGAAATGTGAGCTCAGAATGATGTTGGTATTCCTGTTGCTTCATTCGATTCTGATCTTGATGCATATTATCTTTGAAATGAGCTATCATGGCGGCATGGTTTTGTAGGAGTTGATCAACTGCCTGCACCTTAGAACATCTAGGGATATAATAAATAGGTGAAGGTGGGAGTTTACCATACACTAACTCATATGGAGTCAACTTGGTGGCTTCGTGATAGTTAGTATTATACCACCATTCAACTAAAGGTAGCCATTGTACCCATTGATGCTTCTTTTATGAAGTGAAGCACCTTAGATATGTCTTCAAACATTTCTTGTCTAATTTTGTTTGACCATTAGTTTAGGGGTGATAGGTGGTACTTAGTTGGAGTTGCGTGCCCTGTCGCTTGAAAATTTCTTGGAAAAATTTCTTGGTGAAAATGGGGTCACGATCAGAAACAATGGAATTCGACATGCCATGCAATTTGAAGATCTGGTTCATGAAAGCTTGAACCACCAATGTGGGGGTAAATGGGTGGGGTAGAGCACAAAAATGAGCATATTTAGAAATTTTGTCCACAACCACCATGATGACAGATTTGTTGCCCGACTTTGGGAGACTAGTGATGAAATCCATGGAAACATTTTTCTAGATAGAGGCAGGGAGTGGAAATGGATATAAGGTTCTTGGTAATTTGATTATTTCTCCTTTGTTGTGTTGACACACATCACATTCAACTACAAAATTAAGAATGTTGTTTCTCATGCTAGTCCAAAAGAAATAAAGACAGGTGTGAGCATAAGTCTTCTGAAATCTTGAATGCCTTGTAGTTGGAGATGAGTGCAACTATTCGAAAATCCAAGTTTTGAGGGTGGATGGTAGCGATATAAATACTTGATCCTTGTAGCGAAGAATATCATTCTTCCAAGAGTAGTCGGCTGAGGAATTAGGATCTTCTCTCAATTTATTAATAAGCTGTGAGAGAGAGGGGTGTGAGAAATATTCCTTGCCGGCCTCTTCAACCCAATCTGGTATGGGAAGAGAGATTGATAGCAGGGTGCTTTCATCCCTAAATTGGCGCGATAAAGTATCAACTACTACATTATCATGCCCTTTCTTGTAAATTATCTCATAATCATATCCCAACATTTTTTCCAGCGATTTATTTTTCTTTGGTGACAATAGATGTTGCTCCAAAAAATATTTTAGGCTTTGATGGTCCATGCAGATTTGGAAACATCGCCCCAACAAGTATGATCCCCAAGTGTCTATGGCATGTAAGATGCCCATCATTTATTTCTCATAGGTAGATTGACCCATATGTTTTCCACTCAATTGTTGGCTAGTGTAGGCCAATGGTCGACCTTCCTACATTGGTAAAATACCAATACCAGTATCAAAGGCATCACATTAAATCACAAAAGATTTCGTGAAGTCTGGTAGGGCCAATACGGGAGTGGAGCACATGGCCTATTTGAGAGCCATGAATTCTTGTTGAGCTACATTAGTCTAGAAAAATGATTTTTTCTTGAGAATATTAGTGAGGGGTATAGCAATGCAACCATAATTGCAGACAAATTTGTGATAATAGCCAGTGAGACCCAAGAATCCCCTCAAACTCTTCAAGGTTTCTGGTTGGGGCCAATCTTCCCTTGCCTATATCTTTTTTGGATCAACCCTCACTTCTTCATGACCCACAATGTGTCCCAAATACTCGACTTCTTCCACGCCAAAAGAGCACTTGGACAATTTGAAAATAATTTGTGATTCTGAAGCAATTGAAGACCAAGTCTACATGTTGAAGATGCTTATCCCAGGTTTGGTTGTAGATGAGAATGTCATCAAAGAAGACAAGGAAAATTTTTCAGAGATATGGTTTCAGCAGGTGGTTCATGAGGCTTTGAAAACTACATGGAGCATTACAGAGACCAAATGGCAAGAACAAGAATTCATAATGGCCTTCATGAGTTCAAAAGGTAGTCTTGGGAATGTCTACTTCCTTCATGTGTATTTGGTGATAACCAGAGTGAAGATCTAGCTTGTTAAATAATTCAGAACCACATAGTTCATCAAGAAGATCATCAACAATAGGAATAGGAAATTTTTCTTTGAAAGTGATCTCACTGAGGGCCCAAATGTTCAAACAAATGAGTAATTCTCCATATTTCTTTAGCACCATGACCATCGATGTTGAATTAGGACTGATGTTGGGATGAATAACACCGACTTTGAGGTGTTCCTCGATGATTTTTTCAATTTCATTCTTTTAGGCGAAAGGATATCAGTATGGGCGCACATTAGGCAATTGAGCTCCCAGGACCAAAGGGATGTTATGATCATGTTCACTGCTAGAGGGTGGTAGCTCTTTAGGTTTGTAAAATACCTACTAGTGGCAATCTAATACCTATTGCATCTCAAGATGAATATGAGGAGTAGTGGATTCAATGGCCTGGATGGCATTAAATTGGGTGATGACTCCATGATGGCCCTTTTTCAAAATATTTTCCATTCGATGTGAGCTGATGATAGTAGGAGCACCTACCTACAGTCCACGTAATGTATGAATGCGGTTGTTCTACTTAAAGCTCATATATAACTCATTGAAATCCATTATGACTGGGCCCAGTTTGTGAAGCCTTTCAACACCCAAGACAATGTCACAACCACCCATTTCAATAGAAAACATGTGGATCTTTAGGTGGCAGTCTCCCATCTCAAGTTTAATATTTTCACAGCAGCCTTCATATTTCATGGTCCCCCCATCAGTAATAAGAACTCGGAAATTAGAGACTGTCTGAACAAAATAATGAATATCTTCGTCGATTCACTTATGGATAAAGTTATGATTGCTACCACTATCAATCAATACCACTATTGGTCGATGTTTAAGAAAGCCTCGGATTTTGAGAGTTTGAGGCAAAACAAATGCCCACCAAAGCATGTAGTGAGATAATTGGTTTATATGGTGTAGTTGTGAGATCATTGTTAGGTTGGGTTTCCTCAAATTCATCCTCAAGCCCCCCAAGGGGTGGGGCTTCCTCAGATGAACTGTTATTAGTAGCATCAATTTGAAATAATTTTGGTTCCTTGCATTTATGCCCCGGGGAGTATTTGTCATCACAGTAGTAGCACAATCCTTGTTTTCTTCTTTCAGCCATTTCTGCTGGAGACACCTTTTGAAACTTAAGTGTTTGGGTAGGTCCCTGAGTCTGGGTGGGATGCCCCTTAGCTACGAAATTTGGACAAGTGGATTGGGAAGCTAAGTCGAGTTCCACCTCGATGGCCTTTTTGCAGGCCTCCATCCATGTAGTTGGGTGGTGTATCCAAACATGGGCTTGGATGGATTCTTTGAGACCATTGATGAAACACTCCAAGTAGAAGTCATCTCCTAAACTGCTAGTTCTAATGGCCAATGTCTCAAAGGATATAATGTAGTCTTTTACTATGTCTGCCTATCGGAGCTTAGTGAGACGGCCCAAAAAATTAGATTCCATGTCAAAGCGATCACATAGAGATTTTGAGAACATGTGACAAGTTATGTTCCCAAGATAACATTTATGATGCCACTGCCACCATATCCATCTCTCTTGGTCCAAGTAAAGGGCTCCCACATGTATTTTATTTTGATCTTCAAATATATCATATAGAGAGAAATATTGTTCCATTTGTGCTACCCATACTACAGGATTAGAGCCATCAAATTTGTACATGTCCAACTTGGGTGGCTAAGGGTGGGAATGTTAGTGATCTCAATGGAAGTGAATGTGATGGATAGATTCTCCTTTGTGGTGTTAATAAACACTATGCTCCTCCTGATGAGATCTCTGCATCATATTGGTGAGTTGTGAAAGTTGTGAGGTAATTCGGTCCATATTCCCCTTGAACTCATCCAACCTTTTTTCAAGGCTCTCGATCTTCTCATATGCCATGAATTGAGATCTCGTACCTACCATACACAAACCCTAGTTAATTACTTAAGAGTAGTCTTTTGGAAAGAGGGCAAGCTCAGGAATCTATTGGCAAGGGTCACTTGAAGTCACTTCGAAAAAATTTGTGACCACCGGAAAATTGAGGCTGATAAGTGAATGGTACCATTGCGATCAGCTTCTCGTCCTAAATATTATGGGATAAGTCTCTTGCAAGCGTCTTGGGATGGTATAAGAAAGGAGTTTTACTCCCTGCTGATCAATAGCGTAGTGGTTGAACTCTAGAAAACTTGATCATGCCCAATATCTTACAAAAATAGGGCTCGAACTGTAGTAGTAGCAAGCCTCATTGCACAAAGAGTTTGATCGACACTGTGAAACCCCAACTACTAAATGTGAGTTGCACGACGATGACATTACCCCAACTGTTGGATCTGATTTGTATGGTGGTGGCGGAACCCCAACTACTGGATCTATATTGCACTACGGCGATAGAACCCCAAATGTTGAATCTGATTTGGAAGATAAGGTAGTGGGCGATCCTCAGATAATAGAGGGAACTATGGTCACAAAGGAGTGTCAGGTGCTATAGATCACAATATACACAGGGGTCCAACAATAGTACTTGGCCCAATCTTTTAGGGTGCTAACTAAGGAGGATCAACCATACCCTTATCCGTACTACCCGACTACCCTAGCGTATGTGTGAGTAATCTCCTCAAGTGCTATTCTCAATGTACTGTAGTAGCAAGATGACTGACGACTTATCTAAGGCTAGGTTTCATGTGAGCCTAGGGGCTTCCGATATACCCAAGGGTACGTGGAAGTGCAGTCTATCCACAGTTATTTCTAATGTGCTACTACTCAAAGGGGTACCCACAGGGGTTACAAGGGAGTCCAACAAGCTGTCCACCTCTTGTAGTTCCTGCATGCATGCCTCCCTAAATCTGTAGGTTTATGCGCTCAATGATAGATCTCGTGATTTAAAGATGTCGGAACACGTCTCTAGCCTAAAACAATTCTATGAAAATTGGAGGTACAACTGGCCCTAGAAAGTGTTGTGATTCCATTTGTTATTCTCTTGACCTGCGAGAAATTCTAGAATACCAAAATGTGAAGAAATATAGCCCATAACACAGAATAAAATGAGAAAAAAAGCAAGTATTTTATTATTTATAAATATATGTAATGTTCACTTGCCTCTTCAAGGGGGCAACCTCCAGCAAGGCAGAGCTTGATTACAATAAGACCTGATGATCTTTCCTTTACTAACTAAGACTATTTACAGCTAAATGACATCTAAAACCCTAACTACTAGTGGTCCCTTGCATAACACAATTAA
This sequence comes from Pinus taeda, assembly GCA_000404065.3. NCBI lineage: Eukaryota > Viridiplantae > Streptophyta > Pinopsida > Pinales > Pinaceae > Pinus > Pinus taeda. The sequence continues at coordinate 108,684 of APFE030283877.1, read as the reverse complement.
CCACTTTATTTATTAATTATGGTCTGTTTACAACTAATTGTGGTCCCTTTTCTCTAATGTGTGTCAATCACTTACAATTATTAATGCGAGCTTTATTTACTCTCTAAATAACTACGACTATGACTCAGCCCATTGGTCTTATTACATAAATAAAGGGGTTAGGGTTGGACCCTAACAAACCCAGAAAATGTCCTCTTGTTATAGAATCAAATCAAAGTGAGAACTCAAGACCCAAAGCCAACCTCTAAGAAGTTAAGTCAATCCCTCCAAATTCTTAGATCACCTTCCATAGACCACTTGCATTATCTCTGATAAGATCCCATAGAAATCTGACATTATCTCAAATAATCTCACACAAAATTTTTGCATTATCTCAGATCCAGGAAGCTCACATTTCTTGGTAGATGTATGATCGTAGGAACTCACAAATATTTTCAACAACATAGCCTTGGAACTTCACATGTATTTTGCTCATATTTCATCGCAAAAAAATATCAAATTGATTTCCGTTTGAGTGGAGGATATATGCCAATATATAGTTGTTCTCATATGCAAAAATATGCATCCTTTCATTGAGCTTATTCTACATCTAGGAGGGTTGACTTGTCTTCTTGAGGTGAATTGACCAAAGTTACATTTTTAAATATTCTTTTACTTTTTCCTTTAGAAGTCAAAATAGGACTCTGACTTAATGAATCCTAGAATCATGAAGAACATCCTTATCTAATGAAAAAAAAAAAAAAAAAAAATCTTTTTTTTCTTCTTTTTTCTTCAAATACATAATGATACAAGTACAAGAATAATTATGAAAAGTGAGCCTAGTTACATTTCCCAACACTCAACTAGGGAGGTATTCATAATTACACAAAAAGATATAAGTATACTCAAATTTAAATATTCTCATAAGAAGAGTTGGATTGATAAGCCATCATCAAGCATCAACATCATAACCTACATTTCCAATCTCAAAAATATCAAGGCATTGGTTGAAAAGATCTAACTTTCCACTAGATTAGAGCACAATGTTGGAACACAGACATTTAGACACAATCACCACAACCTCTCAAGGAACATACCCCATTCGAATGTTCACCAGGTATGTCCTTCCAGGACTATTCTTATCTTGGATTCCCAATCCTTAAAGAATATTAATCCTCTTTGACTACTCTTATCTTGGATATCATGTCGTATCCTCACAGAGTATTAGTCCATGGGACTACCACCTATCTTAGATTCCAAATCCTCAAAGAGTATCATTCCCATATGCTTATCGAATCCTCCATTCTCCCTATCAGAGCCTTCACTATACTTATAATTGTTAGTCCTTTCCTAGTGCATGACACATAGAGAATACAGTGTCCATCATCACTCCCTCTCAACGAGGGAGGAGATACTTACTATCTCTTAATGAAGGAGAGATAAACACAAGCCTTATCTTGTCTCATACTTTAGCAATACATCAACTATGTATTCTTTTGTAGAGATATAGTTTTAGTTGCAGGTCTCTTTTCTCG
>APFE030283877.1:79226-106191 GCA_000404065.3 Pinus taeda | reverse complement strand
TATACCTATAACTTTAAATAACATACACCTATAACTTTAAATAACATGAAATTAATTTATTTCAATAAAAACAAATATTAGAGAATTCCAAATATTACTACACTTCTTTATAAGATTGTTGTTTGAGAGGGTAGTAATGACATTTTTGCAAAAAAGTGAACAGTAAAAAATACGTTTTAAAACTTTGAAAACCCATCATAAAAAACGGCTTTTTAAAATTTTTAAACGTGAAATACGATCAAAATGCCTTGTGACGGGCATTTTGCCCATCAAATTCCAACCCTGCATGCACCTATCGCTTACCCGCCGCCTTCAGCGAATTGGTTAGAACACTCGCTGCCTTGATTCGACCTCAAAGAGAGTTCGATGTCGATTAATACTTCACAAAATCCGGAAATGAACATTAATGCATCACATTTATCTACAATACTCATGGCATTGTGTTTTAAATAGACCATCATAAAATATTTATTTTATTAACTAATTATGTTTCTAGAAAATAAAGAACAAATAGACTGTTTAAGTATTGCTTTTGCAATAACTAATAAACAATAAATAATATCATTTAAAAATAAATGATAATTAGTTATTGGAACATGCAGATCCAAGTTAATTTATCTTTATTGATATTTATTGATATTAGCATGGTTCAAAAAAGCGTATTATATATATATATATATATATATATATTTTAGATAATTAAAATTGCAATAAAGAATGTTGTATTTTTAATATAATTAAATTATAGTAATGTGTAATATTATATAATTCATAGTAAAATTTGAATCCTTAGTTTTATATTTGTTATGATATGGAAATGAGGAAAATTTTATGGAAAGTGAAGTCAAGGATGTTTTATCTCAGAGATGTTATTTTGTAAATTCAAATAAAAATATGATAAGAAATATAATAGTAACTAAAAATACTAGATTTTATGATGTTCATGAGGGAAAAGAAGATTTTTTCTACAAGTATATTGCATTTACAAGTACACATTTAGATAATGAGGTTCATGAACTCATGTGTGTTTATTTAGTTAACTCCTGGTAGGGAGTGGTTTTGTTAATATGAAAAGTATAATGGAGGTGATGTCCTCTTGGTAGATGACTGAACAACCAAATCACAAGACATTATAGGGTTTACTTATTACTTGATGCTAGAGAGATTGAAAATATTTCCAATGTTTTATACATGTAAGGATGGGCCAAAATCTATTATTTGTGAGTAAGATGAGTATGAGTGTGTAGAGTATATTTATAAAGAATACATTCAAGATGGCATAAAATGAAATGTTGATGTTGAAGAAAGTTTAGGTTGGAATTATGTAAAAGACATTGGAAAACATTATTTTCAACAGGTTTAATCAGACCATTATTAGTATTTTCGATTGGTGTAATCGTACCATTATTTATATGAATCTAATTGATAGATCTCATACACTTCATGTATAGAAGACAATTCTATGGAACCAAAGAGTAAGAAATATTTGAGAGAACATCATTTGATATTTTTCTAGTTATGACATGGTTGGTGATATCCCTTAATGTTTTTTAGTTTTTTATTTTTATGAATGTTGTGTGTATTGTAAACAAAATTATGTGAGATTCCCTTATAGATGCTACAAGGTAATATGGATTATGGAGTTGATACATAATGATGCCTTAGGACCTATCCATATTCCATATCTAGGAGGAGTTTTGTACATTGTTTTGTTTACATATGATTTCTCTAGGAATGCATGTTTGTATTTCTTGAAGAATAAATATGAGGTTTCTTGGAAAAGTTAAAGATGGAAAAGTTCTTGAAGAAACTTGACATAAAAGAAAATAAAAGTGTTGACGATTGAAAATGGAGAAGGTATTTTGTTTATTTCTTCTATAAATGGCTTAAGATAATATGGATAATTACAACTCCACAAACGCCTCAATGGAATGGAGTAATAAAAATGGAAAATAGGACATTGACGGAAAATACATGAAGTATGCTCAATAGTGTAGGGATATAACATAAATTTTAGGAACATGTAGTAGTTTTTGCATCTTATCTCTTAACCAATCATTTACATTACCATTAGTTGATAAAATTCTTCACAAGGAATGCATTAGTACCAAACCTTATTTTACATGCCTTAGAGATTTTGGTTGTGATGCTTATGTGCATGTTCCAAAAGTGGAATGGAGCAAGCTAGAAAATAGTGCATATAAATATATCTTTATTGATTATAAACAAAGAATAAAGGGATATAAACCATGGAATCAAGTAGTAAGGAATAAATCTATAGTTGTGATGTGAGCTTCATATAAGTTAAAATTACTCTTACGCTCGAAGATGAACCAAGAGAGGAAAAGAATAAAAAATAGGATTTTGCCTAGAGAATGGAAGATTTGACTCGAAAAATGAACATTGGTTTGATGAAAAGGAGGAATAGTAAACCTTGGTCTTGAGGAAATATGTTAATGTAAGAAGGAAAATAGAAATGCAAATTCCACCTGATTTGCGTTCTACCTTTAGTCTAGCTGTTATTGAAAATAATCCAATAAATATTAGAGAGGTAGTCTTCTCTAAATAAGGTAAACTTTGGAAGAAGGGAATTGTTGGAAAAATGGAGACCTTGGGGAAAATGAGGAATGCTAGTAGGTTATAATTTTTATTGAAATAAAATCCAATGGTAGAAAATGGGTGTTCAAGAATAGACTTATTGTAAAGGGAAAAATAATGAACTACAATAGTCACCTCGATATTTTCTCTCTTGTTCAAAAATTGATCTCTACTATATTCGTTTTATCTCTTTCTACAACATTTGATCTTGAGTTAGACCTATTGGATTTAAAAACAAAATTCCTACATGAGGACCTTAAAGAAGAAATCTACATGAAATAACATAAAGGGTTCATAATGGGAGATAAGAAGGAGTTAGTTTTTCAGCGCAAAGCATCCTTTTATTGCGTAAAGCATTCAAGAAGAATGTAGAAACTGCCTAGCCAGTGTCTTAAATAACTAGCTTCCCTCTTTGCAATTTTCGTGCTTGTTTCTAATTATTGTTGTATTTGAGGGTATATTTCTTATAGTATTACAGTCTCAAAATACCCAATAGCTGTATAATGTTGATATACTTGTGGGTTCATCCTATTTTGTGCCATGTGAAGGTCTTCTTTGAGAAATTTCAAGCATTTTCTAATACTCTTGATTAAATCAATTTGGGCTATGTCCAGGGAGAAATAACAAATCCTTCCTTTTATTGAGTCCATCAAAATGAAGGGATACAACCTCCAGAACATCCATTGCAACTCCCTCTTCTCTCTCTCAACTAAAATGTTCTCTTAATAATACATGGATACAATACAATTCCTTCATAAAAAAGGGTCACATTCTAGTGGGGAATCCCCAACACAACATCTACCATTAAATTTATGACCTAGTGATGAATGATCGCTTTAGACTGTGAAATTACAATATTTTACATGGAAGATTTTTCAAAATTTTCTCTTCAAGAGTACTTCCCCCAAGCCCCTTCCAAGAAGGTCCAAAAAATTGTCGTCCCCTTGGATCCCCTAGTGACAATAAAAAGTCTAGTAACAATAAAAGGTTATTAGGGTAATGCTAAGTATCATAGACCCCATGCATTTTCCCCTTCTTCTCCATTTCTTTAAATTTAACTACTTTTTGTTCCGTGCTCCTTTTATCTAAATTTTGATTTAATTAACTCCTTCCCTTTTAAGTTTAATAAACTTTTCTAATTATTTTATTTAATAATAATTATGTCATAATAATCTTAAAAAATTCTATTTCTTCAATAATAATATTATTAAAACTTTTAAATAGTATTAAACTCTACATTGAAGTCATCGTAGGTAGGTTAGGTGTGGGAGCCAGTGTCGTGTCATGCCGGAGTCGAAAAGCACATCAAAAGTGAGCCTGGTTGGAGATTGATTCATTAACCAGAGCCCATCAACTTACACCGGTGATGTACAGATATAACATGTGATCCAATAGATGGTTCTATATTTTAATAATTTAAAATTTATTTATTCCCAATGAAATAAAAATATTTAAAATAAAAAATATCCTAAAATAATTAATTTTATATAATATTTCATTTTTAATATACATAAAACCTTATGAAATAATTTAAGAAATGATTAATTTTATGCTTTGAAATTATATTATTTTATTGTTTTTAATACATTAATTAAGTCTAAATTTTCATAAATTTCCTGGTCAAAAATAAACTTTAAATCACTCCAACTTTTTCATTAAATATTCCTTCAAATACTTTTTATTCATATGTAATTAATATTTTAATTTTCATCTATCTAGAAATCTGATCAAAATTCATTTCTCTAATTTTAATGTTGTACATTAATAAACTCGCCCTATGCAATCAAGGGTCATGCAGATGTAGTACAGTTAGTCATTAATAAACTCTGCCCTATGCAATCAAAGGGTCATGCAGGTGTAGTACAATTAATCAATTAAGTAATCATCATTGTGAAACTAGTCGTTTTGGCTGCTTGACTCTGTAAATAAGTGAACTTTTTTCTAATAATAATCAAATTGATTCCTACAACTACGCTAAAAATTTAATGACAAGCGGAACTCAAACATGGGGAACAATCATTACTAGTATCTTCATATTTAATATAAATAATATTTTACAAGTTCTCAATATTTTTTACAAGATTTCTTTAACTTACCAGAATTTTGTAAAAATATTAAGCAAACACATTCTCAAAAAGCAATTAAATAGTTTTATGATCCTGCCATGGTGTTTATAATTCAATATGAAAAAAAAATATCATCAAAGGAGTTTATTCAAAATGGTGGAGGGTAAATAGATTATATATAATCATATTATTTATAATTAAATTAAATTTTAAATTTATTCACAGAATCAAGAAAAGGGTTTAATAATTTTTAATTTTCATAAAAATTAATAAATGAGTAGCTTAATATTTAATCTAGAAAAAAGATCTAGGTTGTGTGATGGAAATATTTTAAGGTATTTATTTGTTGTGAGGTTTGAATCCTTGAAAAGACAAATTGATAAGTTGAGAATCAAAAGAGTGTCTTTAGGTTACTTTTGGACTCAGAATCACAAACCTGAAAACTTCAAAAATTACACTAAAACAATCGAATAAGAATCCTAAAAATAATAATATTATATAAATCTATTATATTAATTAAATATTATTGTTAAAACACACCCATATATTATATTTCCCCCAATTTAAGTATTATGAATTTATATATATATATAACCGAGTACCAATCTTGATATTGGACACCGGTATTCTCCATGATGCTGTGGTGTTCAAGTAGTCTCCCACCCCGAGTCGACGCCAAGTCTTCCACCCCAATTTCACTTTTGTTGACTCGCGGGTGTTCATGCTTGGGCGGATTCTTTATTTTCCTGTGCTTTTGTACTCTTCTTTTTTCTCTTTGGATTATTCGGCTTTGGTCCGAGTTTGATTGACTCTGATAAATTAAACGATTCTAAGGTGGAATTCATTGAATGATTCTAAATTCTTGAATGCTCGGTAAAAAGAACTTGCTAACAAGTTCCATCAACCACTGTAAAGATGAAAGCCCAAAAGCACATCTGAAATTTTCGGTTTATTCTATTCTTATATTTTGATAAATTATTTTATAATTTTGTAAAATATATAATAATTTCAAAAGCAGCATGTAATGTAAAGCAATTTAAATTTTGTCATTTAAGTTAGAAATTATGTTTTTGTTAAAACTGTATAAAAAATTATAATTTCTATTTGTAAATGTTAAATTAAGAATAGGTAATAAGCAAATTAAACCATATAGTCTTAGGACAACAACTAATAAATTGAGATGTGAAGTAAATAAATTAATTGTTTGTTCAAGTAAAAGGATTTACATAAATTTTAGTGGATAGTAACCACTAGTGAGTCTACACACTTATAATTCTATTCCTACAGAAATACAGAAGAAAATATAAAATAGTAATGAAAAATAACTCTAAATTTATTTATTTACATCTTATTTTTATCCATTTTATGGCAAATATTTAAATTACAATGAAAAATAACTCATCGTGAATATTTTATTTATGAACTTTTTGATAGTTTCCTTAAAAAATTTAAAAATATAAAAAACTATATATAAATATTGTAATCATATTTATAAATTATAATGTAAAATATCACTGAAATAACTAATCAACTAGCATATTAAAATTCTCATAAGCAAAAGCTAATAACATCATAAACATTTTACATTTTAAATTCATGGAAAACTACAAACACTCACCATGATAACACATCAATATCTACCAAAAATATATTTGGGAATAAAAACACCAATTGTATTCCAAAATCTCATCACAACACATCAATATCTACCTAAAATAAATTAACCAAATTCCATTCCAAAATCTCCTCCTACATTTGCGGCAAGTACCAATGAATTTGATGCGAATTCTAGTAGTGGGACATATTTGGCTTCCTTGAAGGACTTCTTCCACTGAAGCAAGGGAGGAGCATGAGGAGTGTGAAGATTTGTCAATTGTATTTTAGTAGCAAGCATGGTCTATGACAGAGCCTCTATGTCGCAAATGGATGAACCAGTCAAGAATGCCAACATGCAAGCAAGGAGCAACGTGTGAATGCAACATTAAGCGAACCCAACGATCATCGAAGACTTCGCGCACTTCGCTAAGTGGAGGTGAAGTTGTGACACACCATGATGATATCCATCACCTAGCAACACTGCAGCTCGACATGCACACCAACAACATCATGAATATACTAGCATTGTCATATTGAGTCTTTGCATGAGTCATGTCGTCCACATCCCTACTGTGGGCCACACTATCAATCAATGTAATGTAATGTGGAAGTACAAGAGATACACTTGTCATATGAAGAGTCATGTAAAGTTGAAAAGTCATGGAAGTCAAACAATCATGAGGGAAGCCGAATAGCTACAAGGGTTAGTTTCACCCTTGGCTATAATAACCCCCTCATTTGTACATGAAAGGGATTTTTCACCTCGGCTCCTCCTACATAGCCTTGAGAGTCTATAATATTTTATTTATGGAGTAAGTAGTGGCTCCAATGCCCCGCCCACGGGGTTAGTGATGTATGGTGCTACTATGTGTCTTGGAACTTTAGCTTAATTCAGAAGCCTGCTAACAGGCCAACACATTTTCACACGTGTTCTAACTATTGTAAGACTAATCTTGAACACTTGTAATGCATGTTGTTTTAACCTGTGTTTAACACTTGAACTCATTCAATTGTTGTAATACATATATATTAAAGAAAATTTGTTGTATGCGCTGTTAACGATGTCTTGGTCGTGTTTGTTACCTCCCCTGACATCAAACAAATATTTCATGTAAACTTTCTATAACGACTGTCACAATCACGTGGACCCCTCTGTTGTGTGTCACATGTGTTATCTTTCCTTGTGTGTTGTGACTTACCCATCCGTGTGGACTGCTCTTTTGAAAGTTGTACACGTCCTGTTGTGTTGTGTGTTCCCAACAAAGTTGGGGTTTCCTCACATCTGACTTGGGACTCACTCCCACCCTCTCCCTGTACAGTGAAAGAACAATTAACACAAGTAACGCTAGCAATCACTAGGCACGCGAACCTCACTATTCGAAGACAAAGCGGACCACTCTCCTGTGCTCTGAAGCAAGAGCTAAGGCAAATCTTTAAGATAATGGCAATCAGGCAATGATACTGGATGGGACTCCCACACCAAATGGTGTGAGGTCTAGTTGGGACTTCATACCATGGTGATCCCTTTAATGTTGGCGGGTCCAGCACTGTCAACATTTATGGCGCTAGAAGGAGGGCCTCCAATTGTTTATGGCTGAACATCCTCTCATACTCACTCATCAACCATCTGGTCAAGGAAGTAACTCACACTCCCTCTCACCTACGTGCTTCTCTTCACTTGGTTACTTCTCACCTCCAAGGACTGAACATGAAATCCCATATCATCATCTTCACTCCATCCATCCCATCACCCGCCAGTTCACGAAAGCAGTTAGACTGATCCTAGGCATACAACATCTTCCATACACATCAAGGAAGCCAAAAGCCAGTCCCAGAGGGGTTGTTTTATCATTCATGGAAGAAGCAGTTATTGCCACACTTTAAGTTCTGGGAGAAGCTATTGAAGATGGGGAGGAACCTCTGGTCTTCCTACAGGGGGAATGAGATACCCTCGAGATCTTGGTCTTAGACTTTGGTATAGGAGGCATAGGGGAAGGTAGTGGAGGAGGTGGAGGCGGAGACGAACCAACAGACTTAGAGCAGGAACCGTGAGATTATGAAGGAGAGGAGGAGGACGAAGAAGAAGAAGAAGAGATGACTGACTAAAATCCAGAATGGATGACTCAGGGGCCATTAGCTCTCCCGGGTGCTTTTCACAAGATTCCAAGGAGATCAGAGAGAATTAACATCAAGTTCAACCCTGAGAGCACAGTGAAGGAAGAAGACCATTTGGACAATTTGTTCTTGCAGTTGTAGACCCTTGAGGTATGGTATGGAGACATAGCATGTAGATTGTTTCCATGAACCTTGGACAGTCGCGCAGCTGCATGGTATCACAACCTTCTAGCCAACTCCATAAAGAACTGGGGTGTGTTAAAACTCATGTTTCTTGAAACGTTTGTTGATGACAAGACCCCAGCCATGTTACTCAAAGAACTATGAAGCCTAAAGATGGAGGGGAAAGAAAATGTAAAAGATTTCAATAAGAGGTTTACACGCATATTCAACAAGTTTGCAATGGACACCAAACCTTATGACTGCTTCACTATTTATTGATTACTACACGTCTGCACTGCCGACTAGCATTATGCATTTCGTCAAGCGAGATGTGGAACCAACTCTATTGGAAAACTGTGAAGAGGCTATTGCTGTTGAAAAAAACTTGCAAGCGATGGACTCATCAAGGATGATGAACCAACAAAGGACTCCAAAGATGTGAGCATAACGTCCCAGGCGATAGCGAGCAAAGGTAGAGAAAAGGAATCAAATGATTTGAAACCCTCACTCGCCTTGTCAAGAACTTGACAACAGAAGTGTCCAATCTTAAACAATGGAAAACAAACACATCTACAAGCAACCATCTGCCAAGCCAAAGATAAGGAACCATGTCATTAGGCAACAACTAGTTTAGTACAAAAACTACGCAGAGCTCTGTGTTACACCTCGATTAGTGTGCAAATTCTATATTTTGTTCATTCCATGAGGAACATCACCCATAGAATTATTGTTCAAACTAGAATCGAGTCGCAAGCTATGTATGCAGTCATACATTTGATGCGGGAAACAATATGTAGGAGAAATCAGAAGACATGGATAATGACGAAGGTGTTGCATCTGATGAAGCATCAAGTTCTGGGCATGTGGTGAACATGTATTAGTCCTCGCAAGGAGCATTGAAGGCAAACACTGAGAAACAACGAACAAAGAAAAATGACCGTTACAGTCTTAGGAGTAAATGGGCTCCCCTTACACTTGGGGAAGAGCAAGAAAATATGAGACTATTGTTGACGAAGGTTGATCCACTAGCTGCCCCAAAGCAGAAAACACAGAACAAATCCAGGAAGACAACGATGGAAAAGAGTACGTCCATGAGCAACAAACTACAAAACACTCCGCCGGACAACACGAACATCAGTCTTACCCTAGATACATCGGTGAGTCTACCACCTTTGGACTACAACATTGTATATGACATGAAGAAAAATCACTCAAACATCAGTTTTTTCGAGTTAGCTAAGATCCAGGGTCAGTGAGACATCCGTCTGCACACATTGGGACAGACAGTAATGGATAGCACAGCCTATACCAACAAGGGAATTGACACACTTCCCATATCACTTTCCAATGTGTTAAACACACTCCAGATGGAAGAAGAAAACTCAGGTTGCCCTCCATTCCTTCTCTTATTTGAAATTTTCAATTGTAATGGTCAAAACTACTTGGTTGATTATGGCGCAGTAGCCAACGTCATGCCACTCTCCATTGCGAAAAATATCAATGCACAATGGAGCAAGACATTCGCGCAAATCATATAACTTGTTCGAACATTTGTACCAGCCATTGGTGAACTTCGAGATGAGATCATCCGAGTATCTCATGACAGTCAAGTCCACCAATGCATCAAGATAGTTTTTGTGGACATACTGGAAGCATATGGTTTACTACTTAGCAGAGATTGGTCTAGCAAGCTGAACGAATATTTGTCTACAGACTGGTCGCACATGTGGCTTCCGTACAAGGGAAAAAACAACCAAATCCAGGTGTTATCTGAGAGGTATATGAGGAATAATGTCACTCCCATCAATGGTGAGAATGAACTGTTGGCCTTTGCAAAACTTATGTTTGGCAACTGCCTCCTGGAGACAACGTTGGGGTGTTATATTGCATGGTCAACTCCAACCCCACTGGACATGCAATTGGGACTCCTTCCTTGCCCAACTGATGGTAATGAAACATGTATAGTACATTGTACCAATAGTAGTAGTAGCAGTAGCAACAGTAGTAGCAGTAGTACAAGTGCATCAAACAGTCCGTGTACAGATGAGTTGTGGACCATGTACTTTGACGGATCAAAGACATAGAATGGCTCAGGAGGTGAGAGAATCTTGATCGACCCATACAACAGGAAGCATATGGTTTCTAGTCGCTTGGAGTTTGAGTGCACGAAAGACATTGTTGAGTATCAAGCACTCAGGTTGGGCTTGTAGAAATCCACTAGTCTCAATGTGGTTGTGCTCAATGTGGTAGTTGATTCAGATATAGTGGTACAACAAGTACGTAAAACCATTCACTATTTGTCACCGCATCTCAAAAGTTACCAGCAAGAGGTATGGTGACTAAAATCTAACTTCCAAGCATTTAACGTCACTTCTGTAGCACATAAGTGTAATGCGGTTGCCAATGCTCTGGCAAAGGCAACTTCTAGAATGTCACCGATTAGGGATAGATTTACTATTAAAATTCTGTAAAAACCATCTATCCTAGATAAAATAACTAACTTACACGTGTTTAATGATGATCATCGGATACTGCATTTCATGGCCAATGCTGATGTCTTCAAAGATGCAGCAATAGATGATAATGAGCATGAGTGCTCTCTGCAAGCAGAAGTTGGTAATAGGAAAGGCCACCTTATCACGAAGGGTGTCTCATCATTGGAGAATCTTTATGACTTGCAGGAACATTTTCAAGGGCCAGGGAACAACAAAACCAGAGCTCCACCACGATGCACGAACTGATCAACTTGCGAATAGAACAAGATTCTAAGTTTGTCATTCTCGGCACGTGTTGCACATAGCAAGAGCAGCAATCCTTTTTTCGATTGTTCAAATAGTACCGAGATGTGTTCACGTGGACATACGATGATATGAAAACTTATGGCATGTGGATAATCCAACAGATAATTCCAACCAAAGAAGGGGTCAAGCCATATCAGCAGAAGCTGAGAAAAGTACATCCATCACTTGAACCCCTCATACAGAAAGAGCTTACCAAGTTGTTGGATGCACGGATCATATACAAAGTTCATCATTCCACATGGGTTTCAAACCTTGTTCCTGTACGCAAGAATTCTAGGGAAATCTACTTGTGTGTTGATTTCCAGAATGTGAACTGCGCCTCAGACAAAGATAACTACCTCGTGCCATCTATGGACCACATTTTGAAAACAGTATCTGGGGCACAGATTTTTTCCCTACTCGACGATTTTTCAGGATGCAATCAGGTTTTGGTAGGAGAACCTAACAGACTGTTGTAGCATCTACAACCACCCTCCAAAATTTTGGCCTGCACCAAATCTGGAGCCTCCCTTAAGAGTTTCACTTGATGACTGCGCACACTCGGGTTCACTCCATGAGCTCATGTGAGTCTTTGCATCCACCTTACTTGTTTATTTCATTCAAGTTTCTCCATGCTAGTGTCTAAGTCATGCTTGCGACCATGTTCTAGTTATGCTCAAGGTCTTCACTTTGTATGTGCTTGTTGTGTTTTGTTGCACTCACACATGTAGTCACATTCACTCTCCTGCAAGTGTTGTCTCGATTAATGAACAGTTAATCACGAGTGTTGCGCTTATCACTTGCACCATCAGTCAATCATGTTGAACATGTGTGTCTAGATGGTTTGAGTCATTTCATCGTCAAGTAATGTTAGTGTCTGTTTGTATGATCACCTATGCATGTTTCAATCGTTCACACACAGGCATTTTTGCTGAAGTTCTGACGACCAAACTCTCCTCTGGTAGCCAGACCATCACCCCACCATCGACTCAATCGATTGTCAACCAAAATAGCGCAAAATCACCAAGCTAATCTTTTCAAGTTTCACTTCGCCCAAGCAATTCAATCAACTCTCATGCTAGCCACCTAGAAAGTTGGACCCAACAATCACCCCGGGGCTGACTCCCCTAAAAAATTGTGCAAAGGTCACTGACCTTACTCGCTCAACTGACTAAGGAAATTGCACAGATAGGCTAGACAGACACCAAGTGCCCATCCCTGTCTCCCACAAAAAATTGCAAAGTTATCCCAGTCAGTCATCATGATAGTCGACCGACTGCTCATCTCAGAATTTGCGCATTTTTCATGAGCAGGCCTTCCGCTGCACAACAGTTCACTCAGCTCAGAAATTGCACAGAGACGATCAGCAAGCCGACCTCCCAACCTTAGTGTAGTTTCCCCTACCAGTAGCTCCTAGCAGAAGACTGCCAGTTCCCTCTAGGAATTGCAAAGTTTCTGCAGCTAGTGACTCAGCAACCAACTGCCAGTTCCCTCTAGGAATTGTGCAGTTTGTGCTACCATTAATTGAGCAGGAAACTACCAGTTCCCTCTAGGAATTGTGTATTTTTGGCTACCAGTGACCCCAGCAACCAACTACTAATTCCCTTTAGGAATTCTGTATTTTTGGTTGTTAGTCTCCCGAGTAGTTCCTCCGAAAAATTGTACAATCCATGCCTGTTGACCCTCCTTACAGCTTGACCTGTTCCTCCTGAAAATTCCACAAATTCGGCCTTCCAGCCCCTACTTCCCACTTGTTCTAGAAACTATGCAAATGCTGCCTACCTTTCCTTCCTGCATCCCGGACTATCGCTCCCACAATTTGCATGATTTTTCCTTCCAATTGAGCTAGACCTTGCAGAAAGTCACCATCGACTTGGACTCTCCATCTCCATCACTCTATGACTCTTGTGTATTTTTCAATAGAAGTGCCCAGAGCCATCATCCCGCTTCACACCCTTGTTGCCTCTCCTAGTCATTTTCATCCGAAATGATCATGTGTCATGGTAGACTAGGAGGTTTTGGATTTGATGGCATCTCATCTTAAGAGAATGCAGGTAAAGGTACACCAACAAACATGGGAAGATGACGAATTGGAGGAACGAAGGGAGCACATGCAGAAGGAAAAGTTAACCAATAGATGAATGAATGATGCATGCGAAGAGATGTGCTCACTAATGGACGGACGGACGATCATGCACCTTCATGAACAGATGAGGCTGTCAAGCCTTCCAACATGCAAGTAAGGAGCAACATGCCAAACTTTCATCAAGCGAACCAAAGACCATTGAAGACTCTGTGCACTTTGCCACGTGGAGGTGAAGCTGTGATACACCATGAAGACATCCATCACCCAACATCACTGTAGCTCGACATGCATTCCAGCAGCAGCACAAATGTACCATCACTGTCATGTTGAGTCATGTCACCCACATCTCTACTATGGGCTATGTTGTCAATGAATGTGATGTAACGTGGAAGTCCAAGAGACCCACTTGTTGAACATAGACTCACTTCAGCACTCACTTAGAAGGATGAGATGAGTGATGAACGTCCCATCTCCTTCATCAGCGCAAGCATGTAGGGAACAGAACTTAACTACCTCGCCATTGACAAAAAACCATATGCAGTTTTCAAGGTGGTGAAACATATCAAGCCCTACTTGCTAAAGAACCACTGCATAGTCTACATCCCTCACCTAGTAGTTGTACATTGCTTAAACAATAAGAACTAAGTGAACGACATGCGAACTGGATGACAGGCTTGCAAGAGTATGATCTTGAAATCAAGCTAGTTCACACGATCAAAGGACATGGGATCTGTAGACTTACAACTGAAGGAGTACACGCAGATTAGAGAGTGAAGAAGAGCTCGCTGGCTAGGAGAAGGAAGTTGAGATGTATGATATAAGGCGAGCAACACCTGCTGAAGAAGGAGCCTCTTGGTATGTAGATGTGCGCCAGTACCTTAAGCACGAGACCATACCCTCTCACTTTTCCATCAAACAAAAGAGGGCATTACGCCTCAAAGCTTTAGCATATCACTCGATGCATGGAGTGCTTTACAAGATGCACAACAACAGAGTTTTTTTGAGGTCCCTGGAGGAACATGAATCAGAGAATGTGTTACAAGACCTGCATGATCGACCCATCGGCGGTCACTTTGCAGGGAACACCACTCCACATAAAGTTATACGAGCCGGTTTATACTCACCCACAGTAGTCAAGGATGCACATGCTTATTCCCACAAGTGCCCGGTTTGTCAGTGATGCATAGCAGAATATGAAGGTCAATAGCCCCATTGCACCCTGTTGTAGTGACCAAACCGTTCCAACAATGGGGCCTGGACATCATTGGGGAGATTTTTCCACATTCGTCAAAACAACACCACTACATTCTAACAACAACTGATTACTTCATGCATTGGAATGAAGCAGTTCCGCTCAAACAAGTGAATGAATGGGAGGTCATCAGCTTCCTCCAGCAGAACATCATCTCACGCTTTGGTGTTCCAGTATGATTCACTTGTTTTTTATAATGCAACACACTTTTTATATTTCAAACTCTATGATTTTTCATTATAAAATAGTATTGTGTTGGAGCACGCATCTAATGACAACCCATAGGGAAACGACCTCATAGAATCCACAAACAAAAACCTCATCCGCATAATAAAATAGATCATTTTCTCTGAGAAATGCAACTGGCATACTGCCCTGATGAATGCATTATGGGCTAACCATGGAACACCTAAGACCTCTCTGAATACCTCATCGTACTTCCTGGTCTATGGTAAAGAAGCCATCCTTCCATCCAATATCTACTTGCCTGCACTTCGGCTGTACCAAGAATCACAAGGAAAGCTTTTTCATCTAGTTCAATGTAGGATGGATACACTCCATAAGCTCCAGGAAGAAAGGATTAAAGCAAAAGAAAAAATTACACTCCACCAAAACCATATCAAGAGATGGTTCGATAAGAAGTCTGTAGGGAAAGATAACTTCGATGTTGGTGACTTGGTCTTGAAGTGGGATAAACCCCATTAAGATAAATGCAAGCATATGAAGTTCTAGTCCCTATGGATTGGTCCATACACAGTCCATGAGATTCTTGGCCCACATACATACCATTTGTGATCACTAGATGGAAGGGTTGACAACCTTCCTGTCAATGGTCAAGATCTCAAGCACTACTTCCTGTACATTGGGTTGTGCCCTACACCATGTACATAGTTTGCTTGCTGATTGTTGTTTTCATTTTGGTTTCCTTGCTTACCTTCCTTGTTTTCGTTTTGTTTGCCTCGTTTACTATTTTTTTTTCCTTTTTTTAAGTTTCTTAATACCTTGCTAGTTTTGTTTCTGGAAATAATTATTACCATCTACTGAGTTCTGGCTTTTGAATGAGTATGTGGTTGAGATATGAAGAGACTTGTCACACTGTAGCACTTGGCTAGTCTTGTGTTCGTCTTCTCTTTGCTTGGTTATAACCTTTGGCCGATGAAGTCTTGATGGAAAATATGAGTTGTCTGCAAGGAAGTTTTGGTCCAACCATGAACCTGTGTCCACCCTAGGAAGCCTCATGCATGTACTCAGCCTTCTACTATGTGTGTTCAAGCACATCCAACTAGTAGAAACGAAGAAGGGGAAAATCTAAACGAGGAAACCTATGTTAGAGGTCTTACATGCTTCTCCGAAGGAACAACCTCTTCTACTCTCAATAAGTCGGGATCCCTCTTCTGCCCCAAAAATAAATAAGTGCCTACGCACAGTCCTCTTAAAAATACAAAGGTGAAAGAAGAGAAGTGCTTCCTGCATAGAGAGGTGAAGCATGCAACTCCACCGGGGTACTAACTAGGCTCGCTGGCAGTGGAGCAATGTGTGTGTTGTTGCGTGAATCCACCAGGGTACTGTCCAGGCCTGATGGTAGCGGAGAAACACCAGAGATGAAAACTTATACTCTGAAAATCTTCAACTCATGAGCTAAACTACCCTTCCCAATTTCGAAACACTATGATCAAGCTGAACTTTTGTTGTGTTTGACTAAGTTGGAAAAAGGGTGAACCATGTATGTCCATGGGGTAAGTGGGGAACCCAAAGTAACCCACACATAAATTCAATACTCCCAAAAAGACCAAGGCCCTGTGCTGACAATGAAACAAAACATAGAAGTTGGAGTTATACCAGTGTGTCGCCAAGTGGTGTAGCAGCTGCGACACCCTCCAAATTTTTTTCTTGAATCCAATTTCGGAGCCTCCTTTGAGAGTTTTACTTGATGACTGCATGCACTGGGGTTCACTCCGTGAGCTTGTGTGAGTCTTCGCCCTCACCTTGCTTGATCATTCCACCGAAATTTTTTTCATTTTGATGTCCATCTCATGCTTGCGACCATGTTCTGGTCATACACAAGGTCACCCCTTCGTGTGTACATGTTATGTTCGCTATGTAAACATCTATTGCACTCACACACAAAGTCATATACACTATCGTGCAACATCGTCACGGTTAACCAACGATCAATCACAAGCATCGTGCTCATGGCTCACACCATCAGTCATTCATGTTGAGCATATGTGTCTGAATGGTTTGAGTTGTCTCATCATCAAGACATTTAAGTGTGTGTTTGCAAGATCACGTATGCACCTTTTCACTCGTTCACACAATTAGTCATTTTGATGAAGCTTTGACGATCAGATTCCCCTTTGCAATCCGAACCTTCACCTTGCCATCGACTCAATCGATTGTCACCTTGAACAGTGAAAAAGCACCAAGTAAGCCATTTCAAGTTGTGCTACCCGCAAGGAGAGCAATCAACCTTCATGTTGGTCAATTGGAGAGTTTGACCTGTCAGTCACCGCGACATTGATTCCCCTCAAAAACTACACAGAGGCTATAGACCTTTACCACTCCGCTGATTGAGATAATTGCGTAGACTGGCCAGATAGACACCTAGTGCCTATGCCAGTCTCCTTCAGAAAATTGCATAGTTTTTCCAGCCAGCCCACTAGTCAGTCGACCCACTGCTCACCCGGAAAACTAGAAATTTTCATATGCAAGCCCTCTGCTGCCAAGCAATCTGCTCAGCTAAAAACTTGTGTAGAGGTGATCAACAGGACAACCTCATAGCATCATCGTAGTTTTCCCTACTAGCGGCTCCCAGCAACTGACTTCCAGTTCCCTCAAGGAATTGCCTAATTTTTGTTTCCAAGCCCCAACAGATGACTGTCACTTCCCTCCAAGAATTATGCAATTTTTACTACCAATGTCCCAGCAGTTGACTGCTAGTTCCCTCCAAGAATTACGCAATTTTGGCTGACATGTTCTCACTGCTTGCTCCTTCCAAAAATTGTGTATATTTTGTCTACCCAGCCTTCCCGCAACCCAGACTACTACTCTAAAACATTGCGCAGTTTTGTCCTCGAGCTGAGCTAGACCCCACGAACAATGACTGTCAATCCATATTTCCCATCTCCATCACCCAGTCACTTCTGCGCAGTTTTCACCGGCAGTACCTGAAGCCTCCATTCTATTTTGCAACTCACAACCTTGTCTCCTCTCTCGATCACCTTCATTCGAAACGATCATGCATCATGGTAGACTAGGAGGTTTATGGATTTGATGTTGTCTCGTCATGGGTGACTACAAATACATGCACACAAACAAACATGGCACGACAACATATGGGATGAACAAAGGGAGTACATGCAAAGGAAATGTTTGCCAGTGGACAAACAAATGATTCATGCAAAGAGATATGCTTGCAAACAGACGATCATGCAAAGATGTGTTTGTGGACGGACATATGGATGAACACATGAGGATGTGTTCATGGACTGATTAGGGATCAGTATTTTAGCTAACAAATGAAGGTGCTCAAAATTTCTTCAAACCTAAATGACCAAATAGAGTTCGTTGCCAGGTTTCCAATGCCATAAACAGTTTAAAATACCGATATAGTATGCAGAAGTTAGAGCTTTTAGAAGTTTGGTAAAAAAAAAAAAATCGAAGTCAAAGTTTGAGTAGGATTGACTAGATGCCGAGTGAGCATGCAGAGAATATTCTCCAGTTTCAACCAATGACACTGTGACAAGTGTCAATTCTGAATTCGCAAGTTTGGCTCAGAGAAGGGAAAATTTCCTAGTGGGCTCTAAGGTGGAATATGATTTTTTTTATTAATTAAATATTTATTATATATAATTTTTATGTTATATTATATAAATTTTAATTATAATATATATATATATATAATATATATATATATATAATATATATATATATATATTATAATTAGATATTAATTACAAATTTCATATGACATATCCCAAAATACAATATTACGGTGATATAAAGTCAACGTAAGCTTAAATCCAAAGTTTTGGTTTGCATGTTTATGTTTAATATTAATAAACATGATGGGGTAGGGCGAGGTTTGAACACGTGAAATCCCCCTCCTACCACTATGTTTTACTGTCAAGCCACGGGTAGTGGAATTGAAAGGACATCGCGTAGCACTTTATTTAAACACTGAATTAATTGCTGATGGTGGGGAATGAGGGCGAACCCCCACCCCAAGTGACCATGCATCAGAACTGGGGGCTAGGTTCAGCGATAAGCACATTTAGAGTGTTTTTAATCAAGCTTAGAAGTTAATTAATTTGTTGATTAACTTGGCAAAATTTATGGCGGAGCCACAAAATCTAGAACTGCCACCAAATTTGGCGGACTTAACTAACAATTCTCCATATTTAGTGGAGGTTTTGTAGGAAAAATTGTTTGAGCCATAAATTACTCCATTCTCAGCCAAATTTCGAAAATGAATAGTCATTTTGGCTAATCGGCATGTTCGGAATTCATTGGAGAATTTTTCAAAGATAGAAGAGGTCATTTATAGGATTTTTTGGTCACTTGAAGATTTTTGAAGCCTAGGGCCACCAGGTGTTGGAGGTCATTCCCAGAGCGCTAGTAGCCAAATTGAGTAAAAAAATAGTCATTTCTGATCGATTTGAACGTTTTAAACTCATTAGAACAAGTTCCAAGAGAATTGGATGCATGTTACAACAATTTGAGCACTATTGAACCTAATACAATGGCCCACACTATGAAGTTGGACCAAGGAGATGTAACATAGGAGGGGTCAACTCCTTCAACAAAAAATTGTGTATTGAGCTCTTTTATTTGTGCTTGCTATGTTTTTATATGCTATTGTTCAACCATTTAAATTCATGATTTTAAGTTGATGCAAAACACTAAATTTCACCAAGATATATGAATTGACAATCACATGCTCATGGATAAACTCTTTATGGATAAGAAAACCAAAGAAAAGAGAATTTTATATTTGGAAATGATACTAGCACAACATTAACTAGTAATCGATTTCAGATCAAGTTGGTATCAGAGCACAAGGTTGCTTTCTTGATTTTCTTGAACAGTTTAATAGTTGTAATTGTTGTTATGATTACAAGGTTGAAGTTGCAGAGAGGAGAAGGGAAGCTACGGATAGCTAGTCATGAGATTAGGAAAAGAAGGAAGAAGGCTAAGAAAGTACCATCCTCAACCAAAGGACCACCCAAGGTAGCACCTGAATCACCTCAAGTTCTATCTCCATTAGTTGAGATAGAAGAGGCGCAAATTGCACAAGAGGCTGAAGCGATTGAAGAGATACAATCAGTACAAATTTCTGAGCCTGAATCCATAAACATTATCTCTGGAGAAAGAGAGCATAAAGGTCCCTCTTGAGAAGAGGAATGATTCAAGAAAGCTTTATATACTTTGATTGAGATGGTTAAAGTCCTCTATAAAGAGAGGAATACCAGAATGGTTGGAGAGAGTTCTAAACCTCCACATAGAGAAGGAAGCTCAGAGGACAAAAAAGATGAGAAAAAGGATTCCAAAGGGAATGGTGGAAATCCTCCTCCATATTCACCATCCTCATCATCTTCCTCATCATATTCACCATCTCACACAACATCATTTTCCACAACCACCACTACCCATACTCATTCCAAGACCCTAAAACGAAAAACTCCATTACTAAAATTGGACATAAAATTCGATCTTCCCATGTACAATGGAGAAGTGAATGCAGAAAAGTTGGACAATTGGATTCAAAATTTGGAGGAATACTACAGAATTCAAAACATTCAAGAAGACGACATAAAGGTCTAGTTGGCTCACTGAGGCTAGAAGGAGATGCACTAGTTTTGTGGGAAGCAAGGACTCAAGAAGAAATGTAAATCCATGGTAAGATATACATTTCTTGGGTTGAATTTGTTTCTGCAATTAAAAGACATTTTTATCATTTAGCCTATATGCAAAAAGCCATGATGAGTTGGCAGAATTTTAAGTAGCTTGAAGACCAAACAGTCTAACACCACACTGAGGAGTTTAGAAAAAGACATTGTTATTAGGTGTGAATTTGAATTAACAAGACACACTCTTGAAATATATTGGAGGTTTACATTCCTATTTGCAACATACTATCCTTATGTTTAACCCAAGTAACTTAGATGAAGTATGTGTGCAATCCACACATCTTGAGGCAAGGGGAAAACAAAACATAGTGGAGAAAGGTGTGAAAGTGAGGGTAAGGGAAAAGAGAAGGGAGGAAAATGGATGGGAAAGAAGAATGCAAGTATAAAAAAAGAGAAGGAAAACCTCACATGCAAAAACTATTCAAAGACTGGCCATGATGAAGATCATTATTGGCAACTTCATCCAGAATTAAAACCTGATAGATTGAAAGCCAACGATAAGGGAAAAATTGTTGCTATTGCTGAAAAAGATTTAGGGCCAGATTCAGAAGATGAGACAAAAATTACAGGTATAAGTTTGAAAGGTCAACATGTTGAAAGTACTAGTTCCTCAAATAGTCACAACAACACTCCAAATGAAGACAAAAGAGAAGAGTTGTTCACTGTCAGAGTAATCTCAAATCATATCAATATTGATGCACTCTTTGATAGTGGATCACAAGAAAAAATGATTTCAGAAGACTTAGTTAAAGAGCTTAAACTTGAAACTGTAACACACCAGAAACCACACCCTTTGGGTTGGATAGTTAAACATGCAATTTATAGGTTTCAAAGAAATGCATTTTTAGATTTGCTATTACTGCAAACTTTGTTGATGAAGTCGAGTTAGACGTGGTTCCACTTGACATTTCTAGAATTATCTTGGGAATTCCATATTTGTATGGCAGGAAAGCGGTGTTTCATCATAGTGAGCACAAATATCATTTGCTTAATGATGGGGTGAAGTATATTGTGAGAGCTCATCGCAAGAAACTAAACATTTCTTTAGTTAATGCAGGGAAAATGAAGAGGCTAGTGAATGCAAGTCAGAAGTTGACATTGTTGATGATCGAACAAAGAGATGTTTTGAATCATACTTTTCACAAATATCCTTATATTTATAATGAGTTGTTTTAGAATTATAACAGGTAGCCTTTGAAAGAAGGTGAAAAACATTTACAGCAGTCAACATTGGTGTTGAGCGGTGTTGAAAACGCGGTGTCGATGCAAGAAGTTGCAAAGATCAAAGAGAAGAGGACAAAGTGGCTTGGCAAAGAAGACATGGGTTTCACAAATGTACATTGCTGGTTTCCAAAAGGCACATTACAATGGCAAAGAAACTTGGGCAAAAGTCGACTCAAGTACAAGGCAAAAGCAGCGAAAAATCGCCATAGAGACAAAGTGCAAGGTGAGAAAGATTCCAAGTTTCCTTTGATTGTTGACCAAGGTAGGAACAAGATTGTTTCTGCAAAATTAGATTGTTGTTGTGCAAATTCAGAAATATTGCAGCATGACAGTGTCAAAGACAACAATAGATGGTTGTCAGAATCAAGGAAAATTTTAACTTTTTATGAAAAGCTCCAAATGATGAAATTAGGAAAATTTCAATGGATAAAGACTGGAAGGACGAGGGAAGAGTCCCCTCATCAACATAGTTAGTGATCAAGAGAGATTTTGGGGTCCAAAATGCTTCTAATTGGGAGGAATGATCAGGGATCAATATTTTAGCTAAAAAATTTAAGTGCTCATAATTTCTTCAAACCTGAATGAATGGATTGAGTTTGTTGCCAAGATTCCAACATTGTGAACGGTTTAAAAAACTGACATTGTACGCAAAAGTTACAGATTCTAAAAGTTTGGTAAAAAAAAGGTCAAAGTGAAAGTTTGACTAGGATTGATTGGATGCCTAATCAGCATGCAAAGAATATTCTCTAGTTTTAGCTAATGACACCGTGACAAGTGTCACCTCCGAATTTGCAAGTTTGGCTTGGAGAAGGAAAAATTGCCTAGTTGGCTCTAAGGTGGAATTTGATTTTTTATATATTAATTAACTTTATTATAATATATTTTATATATAATTTTTATGTATATTATGTAATTTTTAAATTATATATATATATATAATATATATAAATAATAATTATATAATATAATATATATATATATATATATAGATTATATATATATTATATATTAATTACAAATTTCATATGTCATATTCCAAAATACAATATTATTGTGATACAAAGTCAACGTAAGCTTCAACCCAAAGTTTTGGTTGGGATGTTTATGTTTAATATTAAAAAACGTGATGGGGGAGAGTAGGGTTTGAAATTGTGACCTCCCCCTCCTACCACTATGCTTACCGTTAAGCCACAAGTAGTAAAATTGAAAGCAGGGCGTGGACACTTTATTTAAATGCCAAATTAATTGTTGATGGCAGGGAATGAGGGCCAGCCCCCGCCCCATGTGACCACGCACCAAAATCGGGGGTTAGGACCAACACTAAACACGTTTAGAGCACCAGTAATCAAGCTTAGAAGTTAATTAATCTATTGATTAAGTTAGCGGAAATTATCATGGAGCCACCAGATCCAGAACCACCACAAAACTTGGCAGATTTAATTGGCAGTTCTTCAGATTTAGCGGAGGTTTTGTAGGAAAAACTACTTGAGACATAACTTATTGAATTCTCAGCGGAATTTCGAAAATTGGTCATTTTTGGCTAATTGGCATGCTAGGAATTCATTGGAGTAGATTTCAGAGACATAAGAGGTCATCTACAGGTTGTTTTGGTCACTTGAATATTTTTGAAGTGTAGGGCCACCAAGTGTTGGAGGTCATTTCGAGAGCATCTGGTAACCAAATTGAGTAAACAAGTACTCATTTACGATATATTTTAATGCTTTAAACTCATTGGAATAGGTTACAAGAGCATTATATGCATGTAAAAACAATTTGAGCACTATTGAAGCTAATACAAAGGGCCAGAATATGAAGCAAGACCAAGGAGATGTATCCCAAGAGGGGTGAACTCCTTCAACAAAAATTTATGTATTGAGCTATGTTATTTTTGCTTGCTGTGTTTTTATATGCTGTTGTTCAGCCATTTAAATTCATGCTTTTAAGTTCAGGAAAAACACTAAATTTCACCAAGTTATATGAATTGGCAATCACATGCTCATGGATAAACTCTTTATGTATAAGAAAACCAAAGAAAATAAAAATTTATATTTGCAAATGATACTAGCATGGCATTAACTAACAATCAATTTCAGATCACGGACGAACGGCCAGACGCACATGCACTTGTCGCGAACAGACGAACTGGTCAAGCATGCCAACATGCAAGCAAGGAGAAATGTGCGAATGCAACATCAAGTGAACCCAACGACCATCGAAGACTTCGCACACTTTTCCATGTGGAGGTGAAGCTATGACACACCATGAGGACATCCATTACCCAACAACATTGTAGCTCAACATGCACACCAGCAATATCACGAATGTACCAACACTATCATGTCGAATCTTGTCATGAGTCATGTCGTCCACATCACTACTATGGGCCATATTGTCAATCAATGTAATGTCACGTGGAATTCCAAGAGACCCACTTGTGATATGAAGAGTCATGTAAAGTCGAAAGGTCATGGAAGTCAAATAGTCATGAGGGAATTCTAACAACCACAAGGGTCAGTGTCACTATAATTTTTTCTTTAAGGAGTAAGTAATGGCTCCAATGCCCCACCCATGGGGTTAGTGATGTATGGTGTAATGATGTGTCTTGGAAATTTCACTTAATTCAAAAGACTGCTAACAGGTCAACACATTTTCACACATCTGTTGTAGCTATTGTAAGACTAATCTTGAACACTTGTAATGCATGTTTCTTTAACCTGTGATTAACACTTGAACTCATTCAATTTTTGTAATACATATATATTAATGAAAATTTGCTGTTTGAGTTGTTAATTATGTCTTTCCCGTGTTGGTTACCTCCTCGGACATCAGATAAATATTTCATGTAAACTTGCTATAACGATCGTTGCACTCGCGCAGACTCCTCCACTGTGTGTCATAAGTGTTATCTTTCCTTTTTTGTTATGACTGTCGTATTTGTGTGGACTACTCTTCCAAAAGTTGTGCACATCTTTTTGTGTTGTGTGTTCCTAACAAAGTTGGTGCTTCCTCCCATCCAACTTGTGACTCACTCCCACCCTCTCCCTCTACAATGAACGAACCATTGACACAAGTAATAATAGCAATCACTAGGCACACAAACCTCACTACTCAAAGACAAAGCAGACCACTCTCTTGTGCTGACATGCAAGAGTTGAGGAAAATCTTTAAGATAATGATAATCGGGCCATTATACCGGATGGGACTCTCACACCAAATGGCGTGAGGTCTAGTTGGGACTTCATACCGAGGTGATCCCCTGAATGTTGGCGAGTCCAACACCGTCAACATGATGGTAATTTTTTTGAATGTTACAATTTTTTTTGTTATATTTCTATGTGTATGTAGTTGTATATTAGTAATTAGTTGGTGATGAAAAACAAAGACAAACTTGTCAATAGTTTGCAAGAGGATTGTAATGAACATTTATTTCATTTAATTTTAGGTATCACAACTTTTGACGATTAAATAATTCTTAAGTGTCCCTCCAAGTATTACTAAATATATCTTGAAGAGTAGTTTTAATAATTTATTGCATCAATATTACTCTTGAAATAATTTGTTTCATTGCTAATGTTTGAAATAATTTATTTCCTTCAAAATATTTTGATGATTTTATTTCAATTTTTTTTTTAGTTTGTTTTGCAAAAGTCAAGAAATAATGTGATTTTGTATTTTTTTAATGAGTGGTCATGTTTACAAAATCTTTCATCATTTGTTAGTTTTTCCACATTTTCATATCAATTATATGTAAATGATAGCTGAGATCATAAACCATTCAATTATTTAACTCAAATTATTGTAGTAAACAGTATACCTTGTCTCTCTAGCTCTCCAATATTAATAGATTGAATTACAATAACACGAAAATCAATGCACATTGTCAATCATTTTTTTGGGCTTACACTGAAATCAATGCACATTGTTAATCCAATCACTTTAAGTTAATGTACCATCATACATTGAGTTACGTCAAATCAGAAATCATCATCTACGCTGAAATCAATGCATAAAATGCACATAACCAAATGAGATTAGAAAACATCTACAATGAAATCAATGCATCTAATGAAATCAATCAAATAAGATTAGAAATCAACATCTACACTAAAATCAATGTATCTAGTGCAAGAAATAAAATAAAATTAGAAATTACAATCTCCACGAAAATCAATGAATCTAGTGCAAGCAACCAAATGAGAATAGAAAGCACAATCTACATTGAAATCGATGCATCCAGTGCAAGCAAACAAGTACGATTAGAAATCAACATCTATAGTGAAATCAATGCATCTAGTACAAGCAATCAATAAGATTAGAAATCAATATCTACATTGAAATTAATGCATCTAGTGCAAGAAATCAAATAGGATTAGAAATGATCATCTACACAGAATTCAATGCATCTAGTGCAAACAATCAAATAGAAATATAAATCAACATCTAAACTGAAATCAATGTATTTAGTGCAAGAAATCAAATAGAATTAGAAAACATATAAGCTAAAATCAATGCATCTAGTGCGAGAAATCAATTAGGATTAGAAATCTACATCTACACTGAAATCAATGCATCCAATGAAAGTAATCAAATAGGACTAGAATCACCAATCTACAGGAATCAATGAATCAATGCAAGAAATCTCTTCCCTCTCCCTCCAACGATATAATATATATATATATATAAATATATATATATAGATATATATAAATCCCTCCCTCTCCCTCCTTGTCTCTCTATCTCACCCCCAAACGTACACACTTTCTCTCCATCTCTTCCTTTTCACTCCCTCACTCTCTCTTTCTCTCTCCACTTTCCTATCTCTATGTATTTCTTCTTTCCTCCCCCTCTCCTCTTCCAAATCCATCTCTTTTTCCTACTTTTTTTCTCCTCTCTCTCTTTCCATCTCTCCTCCGCTCTCTTAAGTCCTCTCTCTACATTTCTCTCCTACCTCCCTCTATCTCCCCCCATCCCTCTCTCTCTCTCTCTCTCTGCCCTCCAACCCTATCACTATATCCCTCCCCCTCTCTCCACACTTCATATTTGTGTCCCCACCTCTCTCTCTCTTACCCTTCTCTCCTTCTCTCCCCTCTCACTCCTCTCCTTCTCTCTCTTACCCTTCTTTCCCTCTCTCACTCCTCTCCTTCTCTCTCTCTTCATTCCTCCTCTCCTCTCTCCTT
>APFE030283877.1:0-77740 GCA_000404065.3 Pinus taeda | reverse complement strand
AACCATTTTACTTTATTTTAAGAAATGGTATTGACTTTAGTAAAGATTAGAAATGTTTAAAATTTTATCTGATTTTGACTTTTAATGCGTAAAATATTTTGTTAAAGGTAAATTTATGATCCATTCAAATTCAACTTATATGATAAAATAATAAAATAACTGTTAAACCCATGAAATAATTGTACTGTAATTTTTTTCATTAGTTTATAACATAAAATACTGCAATACAATTATCTTATGTATTTAATAGTTATTTTATATATATCGTTGATTTTGAAACAAAATTAATAATTATTAAATATTTAAATTAATTTTTTTTTTTTAATATTTTTTTTTTTTTTTTTATTTATCTAAAGCCAACACAATCTCCCCTTCATATTCTCCTCGCAATTTACAAACATACACCATACACCATATAAACAAACACCACCGGATATGCTACAAACCTCTACACAACAACTTGCAACTACATTCATAAGAATAACTCACTTACATTTTTTTGTAACTTCAAGAATATCATAAATCTTAGTAACTAGGTATTGTCCAATGTATCTAAACACAAGCACCATTATAATCCCCAAATGGTACATACCATTATTTTCCCTCTTCTTACTAGTCTCTCTTGCATTCATATAACTACAATGATGTTTTACCAATATGAATTTCCATGAACATTGCTATAACTTGCAAAAATAATCCATAAACTTCTCTGAGTCATTATTAAAAGAAATTTTGATTTAATCAACAAAATATATATCGAAATATATATTAAATTGATTCAAATTTATTCCAGAAGAGTTAAGAATCAGAATCATTACTAACGAAAATTCAAACTATCATTAACAACATCTAATAAATAGATAAATTATTCTTTTCTGCAGTAATAAAATTAATCTCGATAAATAAATAGATAAATATAAAATGTTAAATAAACTAGTTACGAGCCATGAGCCATTTTAACAGATATAATTGATTTCTTCCATTTTTATTTCATTTATGATGTCAATGTATTATGTCTTCCACTACATTGTTGACCCGCTTAGGCACTAATTCGAAGTAAACATAATATGCTATTTTTGGAAGAAAAGGATGATGCTCCACATCAGTTTTAAAGGATGATGTGGGTGGTTGATTTCTATTATTTGTGCTTTTCGTGTTTTGTTTTAGTGTTTTTAATTAAACTATGGTTTATTATTTTTATTATTTTAAATTTGTTTTTTTTGGAAAATCTTAATTTTATTTGTAAGAACAAAATTAGATATTGTCAAAAATTATGTGTCTAAAATAATAGAACGTGGTATTCAAGATTAATAAAAGCTCATTAAATTAAAAATTACATAGGGTATATGTTAAAAAATATGTGTGTAAAATAATAAATTTTGGTATTTAAGATTAATAAAAACTTACCAAAGAGATAATACTAGTTTACTTTTTTCTATTTGTTTTTTTCTATTTTCTTCCAATTACTATTGTCACGCTCTTACACTAGCAGTAATCTTCCAACTACTTGTAGCGAGGTGCAACACTACCAAACACTTTCTTTTCACCAATACTTATGTTCATGGACTATGCCTTAACATTCGATACCTAGTTTATTTTTTCTTACCAAGTATTATGATTAGCTTTTATACTAATGAACACCCATACATATTCATTATCGACAGCAATTAACATATATACACAATTGCAATAGTATAAAGGGAGGGGAAACTCCCTGATATGAGTCTGCCCGATATCAATATATAATTTCCACTTTCATAAAAATACAAGTTAAACTTTGGAAACCCCAAGTTTACACTTAGCCAAATTTCAGCTCGTGTCATTTGTCATCGAGCACCCACCTCATGCATGCCTTGCATGGTGGCCGCACCTTACAATCCACACTTAACCTATTTTCCAAGCTGCCCAACTCGGCGTGCATGAACAACCTCACTCGGGTCACTTGCTACCCTTGGTTGGTTCGTTCGAGTTACCCAACTCGGTGTGCACGACTTGTTGGGCAGCCGCGCCTTCATGCGGCCCTCCACCCAACTTGCTTTCACCCGAAGTCTCCACAACACGTTGGGCGGGCGTGCCTTCTTGCGACCCTTCACCCGAACCTTGCACAACTCATCGAGCGGGCATGCCTTCGTGCGGCCCTCCACCCGACTTGCCCTTGTTCACCAAACTCCGCTAAGTCTTGTGCCTGCCCGACGAGCGGGCCCATAAACTGCACTTATGGTTCTACACCACGCCTCCACTTGCTCCTCGCACTTCTACTTCTGAGTTTGTTTGATGATTGAGTGATGATTTGCCACCCAACCACACCGATAATATATATGATGGGTCGGCGAGTCGTGCCACCCGACCGATTCGTCTTACTCGCTCGGCCGACTTGCCATTTCTGTTGTAAACTTGTTCAAGAGGTGGGTTGGCCTGCCTAGCTCATGGGACCACCCCCTCATTCATTTGCCTGTTTACAACTTAACTCGGTCGGCCCGCAGGTAGCTCGCCCGCCTATAAACGTGCAACCATACCTTGCTCGCACATATGTGTCTTCACCCTACTCGGTCGCACTTCGTTCATTTCGCTAGTTCGTCCATTCAGTGGGCACACTCAGGCCTCTCACAATTCACAGGGTGTTACATTCTCCCCCACTTGAAATCATTGTCATCCTCGACAATATCTCACCCCAGTAAGCCTTTGCCACCAAGATACCTATCCGAACAGTCATATCCTGATCCATGATATCAACCAGTCCATATATCACAAACATCCCTGCAACATATGTAAAATGGTCGTCTCCACCATGTGTCGTCCCCTCCTGTAAACTATCATCAAGATACTCCAACATAATGCCAACACATCTTTGCACATTCGTACCCCTCATGACTCGAAATAGTTGAGTAGCTAATCCAACCATCACGTCCAAACCATAAGAATACACATCCTTGTGTCATCATCAGTCTTTCTCTGACTTTTTCTACATCTCGGACTCATCAAGAATCTGCCCTAACCCCATGCTCAGGTCCATGGAATCTCCGTCCCATCTGCAACATGTCCATACAGTCCATGGTCTTGTTGTACAAGGGTGCACAACCTTTCCATCAGCTCATACACACATCTCCATGTCACATCAGCATCTGCACAACATCCCTCCTTCGACACTCCCCATAGGATGCCTAGGAGTGACACCTCTACACATGCTCCTGCATAATGTCCCTGCATAAAACCTCCATGCTCCATGTCTCCAACCTGATCTCGATGACTCTAATTATCCATGATGTCCAACCAAGTATACCTCATCCCAACATCTGGTCTTCTGCATCCAAGCCTGCAAATCTATCATAAAGAAGCCCTTCTCAAGGCCCCTTGTCAAGGTGGTGCAGCCCCTTCCAATCAAGGTCCCTAAAGCAACCCATCTTCAAGGTTGTCTACTGAGAAAGGAGGGCCAGGAAGTTTCCTCCCTGACTCTCATCCACCCATCTATCAGATTGGTGTTGTGTCCTTAAGTATCTGTGCACAGCCTCAACCTCTTCACATGTACACCCAAGCACACCAAGCTTGTCTTTCATCAACTGAAAGTCATATATGCCCATAGCATACCTGCAAAACTGCACTATGCTAGCTAGATCTCTACCTGCATTATCTTCTCCAACCACTGCTTCTGAAGTAGTACTCGGACTCCCTTCACCTTCAAACCCATTGTGAAGATCTTTAGTAGAAGATGTCTCTGCCAAGTGCTTCAGGATTCGTGAGATTGATCTCCCATTTGCTTCCTTCTTCCTCACTCTTGCAACGAAGTTAATCAACTTCCCTTCCTTCGTTGTTTGAGTCATACTCCCAAGTCCTCTTTGCTCCACATCCTCATGCTTCACATTCAGATCTTTGGGATACAAAATCATAGAATTCATCCTCAGTCTATACCCTAAGCAACTCCTTCTATTCATTAGAACCAACATAGTTCTCCCTTCAACTATGATCAAGAGAATGTCCTGGTCCACCATCAGTATGGCTTGTGAAAGCCTCATGAAATCTTGCCCCAACACCATAAAATGATCATCCATGTCCACGATCCTCAATTCCAACTTTCTAAACCACGAGCCCACTCTCACTTGAGTGTTCTCCATCACATCGATAATAACCTTCATGGTAGAGTTGATTGCTTTGAAAGCATTCCACTCTTTCTCCGTCTTAGCTTTTTTCCCAAAATATTTTGCTGCCTTCTTACTTAAGAAGCTATGAGTGGCCCCTGTATCCACCAAAGCTGCAAATCTCTTGCCTTTCATGGTCACTTGCACAAAACTCAGCTTTAAGGCATCACCTCCTTCTGTCAGCTTTATCTTGTGTCTCACATCAGCAACCTTCTTTAAGAATTCAGCCTCAAAAGAGTCCATTGGCTTATGTTCCAATTTAACATTCCTCCTAAGGTATTTCACTTCCTTGCTTGGCTCTTCTAAGAAATTTGATCTTTGGCTCAGCTTGACTTCTTTTAAGCTTGCCCTCCATCGCATTCTGCTCAAGTGCACCAACCAAGTGTCCATTAACTACTTCCATAGAACTAAGCTTCAGAACATCCTCTGGATTGTCATCGCAGTAACTCCTCGGTATGTCAATGTAGTCAAGCTCATCCTTCTCAATTAAAACAACCTTCTTACCAGAAGCTTCTTCTTTATCTCCTCGTCAAGCTGCTTGATTTCGGTCTCCACCATGGCACTTTTCTTCCTTAGTCGAACTCTCTCATCCAAGAGTTCTTAGAGACCAAGACCATTCCATTGGATATCCTCATCAAGTTTCCCAAGTTCAACATCCATCGTACTTCAACATTGGCTCTTGATTTTTTCAGGTTCTTTCCTTAGCTCTGAATAGCCTTCCCGAATCTTCATATTATCGACCTTCATTGAGACCCAGTCAAAACTCCATTTACTTACTTGTTCCAACATTTTGTACCAGAAAACTTCACCTACATCATGGCTAGATTTACCTGCCATAGGTTATTCTACCATTTCTTCCATTCAGCCTTCTTCACCAGGTTCTTGCACAATTGGACCAGCCCTTGATTTCACTTGTTTGTAAGATCAGCTTCCTTCTCTTGTACTTCACCTGTCACCACTATCCATTTTTCAAGTTTTCTGCAAATTTGAACCAGCTTCACTAACTGTGAACCTGCTCTAATACCACTTGTCAGGAAGTGACAATGGGATTAGCTCCTTCCACAAATCCCCTTTGCACTTCACCAGGTTTCTTGCAAAAACTTAGATCAGCTCTAACACCACTTGTCACGCCTCTACACTAGCGGTAATATTCCAACCACTTGTAGTGAGGCGCGACACCACCGAATACTTTCTTTTCACCAATACTTATGTTCATGGACTACACCTTAACATTCGATACTTAGTTTATTTTTTGTTACGAAGTATTATGATTAACATTTATACTAATGAACACCCATACACATTCATTATACTTACTTTATTTTTCATTACGAAGTATTATGATTAACCTTTATACTAAAGAACGCCCACACACATTCATTATCCACAAAAATTAACACATATACACAATTGCAACAGTAGAAAGGGAGGGGCAACTCCCTGATATGAGTCTGTCGATATCAATATATAATTCCCACTTTCATAAAAATACAAGTTAAACCTTGGAAACCCCAAGTTTACACTTAGCCAAATTTCAACTCGTGTTATTTGTCACCGGGCACCCACCTCGTGCATGCCTTACATAGTGGCCACACCTTACAATCCACACTTAACGTATTTTCCAAGCTGCCCAACTTGGCATGCACAGACACCCTCACCCGGTTCACTCGCTGCCCTTGGTTGGTTCGTTCAAGTTACCCAACTCGGCGTGCACGACTTGTTGGGTGGATGCACCTTCGTGCGGCCCTCCACCCAACTCACCTTCACCCGAAGTCTCCACAACACGTTGGGCGGGTGCACCTTCGTGTGACCCTTCACCCAAACCTTGCATGACTCGTCAGGCGGGCACACCTTCATGCAACCTCCACCCAACTTACCCTCGTTCACCAAACTCCACCAAGTCTTGTGTCTGCTTGACAAGTGGGTGCATGAACTACACCTACGGTTCTATGCCACGCCTCCACCTGCTCCTCGCACTTCGACTTTCGAGTTCATTCGATGATCGAATGATGGTTTTCCACCCAACCGCAACACTAATATAAACGGTGGGTGGGCGAGTCATGTCACCCGACTAACTCGTCTTACTCGCGCTGACTGACTTGCCATTTGTGTTGTAAACTTGTTCAAGAGGTGGGTTAGCCTGCCCAGCTCGTGGGATCGCCCTCTCCTTCGCTCGCCCATTTACAACTTAACTCGGGTGGCCTGTGGGTAGCTCGCCCAACTCGCTCGCCTATAAACATACAACCATACCTCGCTCGCACATATGTGTCTTGCCCTGCTTGGTCGCACTTCGTTCATTTTGCTAGCTCATCCATTCGGTGGGTGCACCTAGGCGACTCGCAAGTCACAGGGCATTACAATTAGAGTCGGGAGTGGAAGACACAATAATCATTTGTTTCTCTTTTACATTTACAGGGATTCCTTTATAATCAAAATTTTCTCAAGCATGAATTTTTTTGGTACCATTGGTTTCTTTTTTAGATGAAATATCGCTTGCTTCTTTTTTAGATGAAATACTTTCAGTCTGCTATTGTTGCACTGAAGTCATTGGAAATAATGAAGAATTATGCTTCACCTTGTTCTTCTGTGTGATATCCTGGGAATTCTGGTCATTAATGCTTGAGGTGTTTTCTAGGATTTTGCATTCTGTGCTTCTTCCTCAGATTCTAAAAATTGCCAACCTTTTGGCTTTTGAGCTTTTCTCTTTTTTCTTTTAGGGCCTTTTTTTGCCTAAGGATAGGTGATTTGAATATGGTGGGTTTGAAGACATATACAACAACGAAATGCAATATTCTCATAGTGAAGAGGTTAGGACCACTGCAGATTGTTGTGAGACTAATGTGATCGTTTAAACCTTTTTCTAAGGTCTACATCTACATAGATTCTGGAAAATGTGAAAATGCCTTTTGAGACTCTATTTGAATCCACCTTTAGGAAATTCCCCAAAGAATTACCTATCCCTTCTAATACTATGTGATGCCAAAAATACAAGGGTAAATTATGTAACCTGACCACACTAGCATTTTGGAGACCACCATGGTATTTGCATCAAATCTGGAAACCAAGGTATCATGAATAGACCCACATTTCACAATACCATATCCCCTCTTTTCATAGATAATCCATTTATTTTGATGTGTCAATTTTTATAATAAGAGAACCCCTAGAACATAGGTGGCTATCATAATTTTCTATCCAAGTAGAAAAAATCCATTGATGTAAAGTCTTAGATTTGGGCCAAAATGCATTAAATCTGTATATAACTAATCTTGAGTGGAAATCAGAGTAGATCTCATATACCTCGAGCATGTTGACTTTCAATGCTACACCTGGTTCATCTTACACCATGTTAGGACCCTACATTGTCCCTTTTTGCCCATATATTTTGCTATTATGTCATCATTTTCCAACCTATATTTAAAGTCTATGTTATTGCTTTAATCCATTTTTTCAAAGGTATACAATATTTCTTCTCATTACTATACGTTTAATTTATTTTACATATAATTACATTACCTTCATAGTTAATCGTTGAATTGGATAGTTGCTGAAATAGTTTATCATTGCAGTCTAGATTGCTGAAACAGCCTGGAGATTGCAAGGTTATCATTACAGTTTATGTTGCCGAAACAGTTAGAAAAATGCGCAAATCTCTTGTTGAAACAGTTGTGATTTTCATTCTAGATTCAATAGCAATAGAAGGAGATCATCAAAGGAGCTGCTACACTGGCTATAACGACCACATTCCAAAGTCAACATTACCATAGCCATTGTAACAACATTTTGTTAATGACAAAATTGATTACCCTATTTTGGCATATTGGGTTAAAGATAGGACTTATAATATAATCAATTGTAATAGATGTCTCCTCTTTAAAAAGAGAATACATCTACATTAGAAGGGGGTGGACAGACTGTGGGAAGGTCTAGCTGAAGGAAAAGAATTGGAATCTTTTTGTAACATGACATATTGATAAAATACTATTTTGAACATTCCTTTTTAGTTCTTGTTTCCTGGGGAATCTTGTGAGAAGAACAGGGCCCACCTTCATCATAGGATTCACCCATTACATTTCTACAGTGTGTTAAGTTTGTTTTCTATCCATACCTTGTTAAAGTTGTGTTCACTGAATGTTGCTTATGCATTATTGCTGAACTCTATTTTTGCAATTGATTGCTGCATTACTTTCTCGAATTCATCTACAGTTAATATGTGAATGCTTTATTGGTAACTGAGTTTACAGAGTGAGTTGGCGAGCATGGTGATTAGAAATAGGTGCTAAAGATTCCTGCTTGGGGAATAGGGTCCTGTTCTCTGTTACAACATAGCTAGTGCTTTGCTTTGTAGATTGATTCCTTTCATTAGATTTCTCTTTTTGATGAAATTAAGCATTCTTTGATAATTGTCTGCAATAGATTTTTTTTGTTGTAACTCAGAGTAGAGCTTCAGTTTTCTTAGGGTAAGGTGTGACTAGTATATTTATTACCACAAATTTTACTGCTTTTGAGATTGAGCACATACAGTGTGTAGTTGTCTTTGAAATAAACAAACTT
Source organism: Pinus taeda (assembly GCA_000404065.3). NCBI lineage: Eukaryota > Viridiplantae > Streptophyta > Pinopsida > Pinales > Pinaceae > Pinus > Pinus taeda. The sequence goes on along the minus strand of APFE030283877.1, from coordinate 69,053 downwards.
CCCTGGGTTGACAATTTATGTAGAACTTAGTTGTTCGAATTAATAAACAATTAAAGTGACCAACATTTTGGCGTCGTTGCCGCGGAAGGCAATCATAGATTTCAAAAGCATTATTGTTTTTCTTTTAGATGTACAGAATGCATGAGAGGACGCAAGAAAACTAATTATACATGTGGCAAGGGCAAAGGAAGAGGAGGAAGAAAAACCTTTATTGACGAGATTATATCAAAAGCTAAAACTTCTTAGAGGCTAAGCTCTGGGAAGCTAAAGACTCAGCATTCTCTCCAAACAAACTACAAAATGGAGGAAGTTGTGGGCCCTGAAAGGGTTGAAGGGACAGTAGAAAGTAAGGAACCAGTAGAAGACATTGAGGAACCAATAGAAGATATTGAGGGACCAACAGAAGACATTGAGGAACCAGTTCAAGACATTGAGGGGCCAACAGAAAAAATTGAAGACCGGGCAAGTGCAACATGAGAAAAACCAATGGAAGGGAACAATGAAGGACTCTTTGGTGGAGGACAGGTAGGAGGAGAGGGAAGAGGTGAAATTCTCTCTCCACCTTGGGATTTCCTATTGGGGATCTTCCCAGAGGGGCAACTCCCATGAAGAATATCCCACTCTCAGCCTTACCTAAATTCCATGGTTTATCTTCTAAAGATCCTGATGAGTTTCTTTTTGGGTTTGATATATTGTGTAGAAGTTATGATTATGTTACTAATGCTTAGAAATTGAAGTTATTTCCAGCAACACTAAAAGGAAATGCACTAAGATGGTTTATGAGTCTGGGAGGTCATGTAAGCACAACATGGGAACAAATGAAGGAGACGTTTTTGACCAAATATCAAGACTATTTCCGGATGAGAGAAAAAAGGGAGGACCTATTTAAGATGGTCCAGAAGGAGGATCAAAATCTAGAGGACTTTGTGGAAATATTACAATACAATCTACAGAGATCCAATCATCCCGATGTAAGTAAAGATATTCTTAAAACAATATTATTGAAAGGGGTGAGGGATGATTGTTTAGACATGCTAAATATGCTTGGTAAAGGGGACATATCTAAGGAATCATATGATGAAATTATTAACCCTCTACAAGAGATGTTCAAGAGGAGTTGTAAGAAATAGATCAAATAGCAGGGATAATACATATTCAAGAGTCCAAAAATCAGCCAGTGGAGGAGCAACAAGAGCTGAAATAGGTTATTTACTTGAGGAATTCAAAACTGAAATGTTAAGTTCTTTTGCTTCATAGATTGACACCTTGTAGGTTAAGAAGAAATAAGCAGAGGCAGAAGCTACTTTGGCTATCTTCTATCCCAAATGCAGAGATAAACATCCACTAAGGGAATGCCCATTGGACAAAGTACCAATTTGCACTATTTGTGAGAAGGAACATGAAACTCAACAATGCCCTTCTTTACCAGGAATAAAAGAAGCATCGCAACCAACCAAAGAGGAAGCTGAAGTAGTTTATTTGCTGACACAAAGAAGGCAATGGCAACCACGAGGACAAGATATGAACTCTAATATGCCATTTACATCCTCTAATCGTTGGAATAATTATTCTTCTTTTAATTAAGAAAACTACCTGCCCTTCAACCAAATGCAATACCCACCCTTTAATCAAATGAATTACCCACCCATGCAATAAACAAACCATCCCTTTGTAGACCTTGCAATGTGGACTCCTTGGCCTCGACAACAATCTTATTTTAATCAATGGAGCCAAAACTGGAGAGCTCAACAAATCTCGTTCCCAAACCAATTTCCTCAGTTTCAACAACCACTCCCTCTACCATCATGTGCTCCACCAAATAATCAGATAATAAGACCCCAGCTGTCTATACAACCAAACCCTAACCCTAATAATAATAAAGCTATGCAAGTCATCGATATTCAGAACCACTCTATCCCTCTTGTTTTCCCTGCGCAGTGTAATGACATTCATTTACGATATGGGAGAATAGTTGAGCCTATTATTGATGATATTACCTCTTTTGACTCTGACAAAGAAGAGACAGAGAGAAATAGTTTACCTAATAAGGGTGTTGAAACAGCAGAGCCACCCTCTAATAAAGGTGTTGAAATAGAAGAGCCACCATTCCTTGAGCGTTTAGCTCTGACTAAGAAACTTGAGCTGCCTTCCTTTAACCTTCTAGGGGAATTATAGAATCTCTATGTCAAGATTCTTCTCTTACAAGCGCTCAGAGATGTACCAATTTATGCCAAAACTATGAGAGACATTTGTATTAAGAAACTTGGTAGGAAAGTTAAGGATCCCCTTACAGTTCATGTTATGGGTGATATATCTGCTTTAATGTCCGAAAAAACTCCCCCTGTTAAATATGGTGATCTCGACCATCCTATGGTTATAGTAAAAATTGGAAAAACTATTATTTCATGAGTTCTGGTAGATCTAGGTGCTACTATAAATATTATGACCCTTGAAACCTCACAACTGTTGCAACTGAAGAATGTAATCAGAGAGACACCAACCTTCCTGGAGTTAGCTAACTGTTCCACAATCAAACCAGAAGAAGTTATTGAGGACCTAATCATTTCAGTGGAATCCTAGAATTACCCAGCTGACTTTGTCGTACTGCAGACTAAAACAAAGTTGGGGGGACATCCTTTAATTTTGGGAAGAACCTGGTTGGCTACAACTGATGCCTTTATCAAATGTAGATCAAGTTCAATGAAAATTTCTAATGGATGTGAAACCAAGCAGCTTACTCTTTATCCTCATGCCACACCTATGATTAATAATGATGATTCTGTATGGTTGGATTACGATGATAATGCTACTCAACCCATTTTGACTATCGATCAAGCTTTAACTCTTAAAGATACCACGAAGGATTAAGTAATTAGTAATTTTATTTCTGAACCCTTCTCGATCACTTATGAAACATATAACCAGTTGACTGCAATTTTGGAATTTGAAAGCCAGGAAAAGCTTAAATCTGAAAATCTACCTCAAACATCAACTATTGTCTCCTCTAAAAGCATAACTGTAGAAATCGAACCTGGAAAAACATTGAACATAAACCCCAACTTAACAGATGCTGAAACACAATAACTAATGAAGTTACTTCATGAAAATAAGGAAGCATTCGCATGGGACTATACAGATATGGAGGGGATCTCTCCTGAATTATGTACTCATCGTATCTATATCAAGGAAGGGTGTCGACTAGTCTGTCAACCCCAGCGGCGAATGAATCCTAATTTGAGGGAAATTGTTAAAGAAGAACTTCAAAAATTGCTTAATGCAAGGTTTATATACCCCATATCTGACAGTGAATGGGTTTCTCCATTGGTGATAGTACCTAAGAAAAACGGGTAATGCAGAGTGTGTGTAGATTATAGATTCTTAAACAAAGCCACTCAAAAAGATCATTTCCCCTTACCATTCATTGATCAGGTTCTAGATAGTTTGTTAGGGAAGATATTCTTTTCATTTTTAGATGGTTTTAGTGGATATAACCAAATCAAAATTGCACCCCACGACCAAGACAAGACCGCCTTTACTACTCCCTGGGGAACTTTTGCTTATAGATTTCTCCCATTCATACTATGTAATGCTCCAGCAACGTTTCAAAGAGCAGTGATAGGAATCTTTTTTGATATGCTTAATGACTCTATGGATATATTTATGGATGAATTTACCCCTTATGGTGTGACTTTTGAAGATGAATTACAAAACCTTGAGAAAGTACTGAAACGTTGTGTACAAGCTCACCTTTCCCTAAGTACTGAAAAATGTCATATGATGATGAACGAAGGAATTATACTTGGACACTTCATTTCATTTCAAGGGATTCAGGTAGATCTATCTAAAGTACAGGTAATTTAGACCCTTCCTATCCCTAGAACACAAACTGATGTAAGAAGTTTTTTAGGACATGCTGGATACTACAGAAGATTTATCAATTTTTTTTTATAAAATAGCTTCTCCTTTGTTTGTGTTATGTAGGAAAAATGTTGAATTTAAGTGGAATGATCTTTGCTAGAAAGCATTTGATGAACTCAAGCATCAGTTGTCTACAGCTCCTATTCTAAGGGGACCTGATTGGGCACTTCCCTTTCATATATCCTCTGATGCTTCGGATACTGCAATTGGAATTGTCTTGAGACAAGAGGAAAACCATCTTCCTTATGCTATCTATTTCATTAGTAAGAACATGACCCCTGCCGAGCTTAACTACACAGTTACTAAGAAGGAATTTTTAGCGGTCATTTATGCTATTAATAAATTTCGACATTACATTATTGGTTACCCTTTTTTTTTCATACTGACCACTTTACTATTAAGTATTTAATGAACAAATCTATCACAAATGCTCAAGCTACCAGGTGGTTATTGCTATTACAAGAATTTGATATTACAATTGTAGATCGACCAGGTAAAGAAAATGTAGTTGCTGATTTCCTTTATCGGATAAAAGCTATTGATAATACTCTAGTAGATGATTCCTTTCCTGATGAGTATTTATTTGTAGTATCTGCTCACTCACCTTGGTATGCAAACATTGCCAATTATATGGTTGCAGGAAAGTTACCATCACACTTATCACATTGGGAGAAAAGAAAGATCATTCAACAAAGTGCTCAGTATAGCTAGATAAGTGGGTGTCTTTTCCTTATAGGACTTGCTCATGAAATCCGAAGATGCATTAGAGAAGATGAGATTTATGATATACTGAAGGCTTGTCATGATGGCCCTTGCGGATGGCACTTTCTTGATAAAAGAATAACACATAAAATTCTCAGCATGGGTTATTATTGGCCCTCACTCTTCAAGGATGCGAAGAAATATGTTTGGGCTTGCGATAGTTGTCAAAGAGTGGGTCACCCTAATCATAGAGATAAAATGCCATTGAATCCCCAGGTAATACTTGAACACTTTGAAAGATGGGCTCTAGACTTTATAGGACCCATAAATCCTCCATCCAGTCAAACAGTTTACATATTGGTTTGTACAGATTATATGACAAATTGGGTGGAAGCTAAGGCACTCATTAGAGCTAATGAAGAATCTGTTTTAACCTTTCTATTTGAAGAAATCTTTCTTAGATTTGGAGTACCGAGAGAACTAGTTACAAATGGAGGACCTCCTTTCAACTCTCATGGTTTTAAAGCCACGCTTCAAAAATATCATATTCATCATAAAAGGACTACACCTTACCACCCCCAAGCCAATGAACAGGTGGAAAGTGCAAACAAAGTCATAGAAGCCATTTTAACAAAAACAGTGAATGAAAATAGGAAGGATTGGTCTCAAAGGCTACCTGAAGCATTATGGGCTTAGTGAACTACCTGGAGGAACACTACATGATTTTCTCCCTATGAATTGGTTTATGGTAAAAGTGTTGTTTTTCCTGTGGAATTTGAAATTAAAACCTTAAGAACTGCTTTAGTTGTTAACATCGATTTGACTGATTCACAGACAACCAGGTTGCAACAGCTTGAGGAATTGGATGAAAAGAGGTTAGATGCCATCCATCAAAAAATTTTGTTTCAATAACAAAGAACTAGGTGGCATGATAAAGCTATTAAGCATAATCAGTTCCAAAAGGTAATTGGTCTTTATTGTACGATTCTTGGTTTGAAAATTTTCAAGGGAAATTATGAAGAAGATGGTTGGGACCTTACGAAATAGATACTGTTTTCCCCAATGGAACAGTAAGGCTCCTAATAATTGATGATTCTAGAACACCATTATTAGTAAATGGGTATCAACTTCGTCTATACCAGCAACCCATTTCTAAAGAGGATTTTAAGGCCACCTGCATGGTAGATTCACATTATCTCTTTTTGGGGGAGCCTTCTGCCCCTCATTGCATTTAATTTCTACATTGTACTTTTCAGTATTAGATTAGATTTTTTTTTAAACTAATAATCCTTGTCAAGGGTTGGCACGTTACAATTTATTATTTTGCAGATCTCAGATGTAGGAGAAGATGGTTGAAAAGAACAATCTTGCTGCAAGCAGATTTAAGCTTCATTTTGTGAAGCATTGTCATCTCATTCCAATTCACAATTCATTCCCCCATTTTTATTATTTTTCCCTTTTTCCCCTCCATATGTCCTCCATTATTTTTCAGCAAGATCTTTCCCATTCTTATCATTAATGAAATAAGTATTTTTCAGCAACATTTTCTCTATTTCTCCCATTTACAACAACATTTTTCCTTATTTTCCCTGTTGCTGAAACACCATTTTCCATCCATTTTCCCGTTGCTGAAACACCAAACTTTCCCCATTTTCCCTGTTGCTGAAACACCAACCTTTACCCATTTTCCTCATTGTTGAAATACCATTTCTTCTCAAGGAATTATCAGACATTACTTCCTATTGTAAGAACCAACTCTTTCATTATTTTTATAACTCTGTTCTTTCACTGCCTTCTCCTATGATTATATAGGTCTTTCATATAATTACCCTCATATTTCAAAACCCTCTTCCATAACCATTAATGATTTCTTAGCAACGTACACTATATTTTCTTAATATCAATCAAAGGTAAACATGAGGTATGTGATTATTATGCATAAATATTATTAAACTATAGTTAAATGAGAAGATTATGACATTATTACCACGATCCCGTACATTTAAACTCATTATTTCAGCCGTAGTTGGGGGGAAATACCAAAATTACAGGCCATCATTTCACAACAAGCCAAACACTATCGTTTTATACCCACGATTACGTCTTATCACCCCATCTCTGTCCTGTTATTCCATGATCTCATTTGCAAAATTTACTCTGTCTGGGGTGCGGTAACTCGGTTTGTGACTGTGCATTTTACTAAAGCTAGTAATTATGGGAGGACCTGCTATTCGACATGACCTCGGCTCGATAGCTTTATTAGAATTACACCCAGAGGTATATCAGATTTTTTAGCGGGCATGCTGGGTAGATTATTTTCAGAGGCTTCAAGGATTTGATCCATAATAAGTCCTTGAATTTTCATGTAATCTACGGGATGGATACTCCACTATCCAAGGAGTTCGAATTCCAGTCTTAGAGTACGATATAGCACAGGTTTTAGGCCTACCGGTCACTAGCACTCGATGGTTTAGCCGTAAGCATATCATTCTGAATGCACAACAGGACTTTCTTCTGCCAGGAGAGCAAGTTGAGCGCAAAGGTCGGGGTGTCGCACTTCATTCATTACCACCTCCATGGATGACAGTTACTGAATTCGTGAAACACTATCTCACCTGTGAAGGTCACTACCATGTAGTCTATCAACATGATTCTGTCTTGTTAAATCATTTCAGACATGGTTGACTATTGAATATGCTGTATTATTTACTTGGGTGTCTAAATAATATGTCACATTATTGTAGGCATGCAAAATACCCACTCCTTTCCCTCACCCGTGTCCAACTATTAATTCAAAGGGGTTTGGCTAGACAAAATCCTCCCCCTCTTAACAATCCACCCATAGAACCTCAAGAAGATGCTGAAATTCCTCAAGCAACAGCTGAAATTCCCCAAGAAGTTGCTAAAATTCCTCAAGCAACAACTGAAATTCCTCAAGCAACAGCTGAAATTCCCCAAGAAGTTGCTGAAATTCCTCAAGCAACAACTGAAATTCCCCAGGAAGCCACTGAAATTCCTGAAGTTCCTCAACCAGCTCCTGAAATTCCTCAACAAACTCCTGGATTCCCTCAGCAAGCTGAAAATCCTTCCGAATAGCAACCACGGAGCATCCTTGATCCCCTAAAAATCCCACTAGCCACATCAGCCAACCCAGTTGACCCTTACACCACATCAACTCCATCCCATAATTTAGTAGAATCATCTAGTCCCACTATCCACATTCCTAGTGATGATTATGAAGATAACCTTCCCAATGTTATGCTAAAAAGAAAAAGGCAAGATAAGGCTACTTCCCTACCAAAAAGATGAACAAGGGCCTTAACCAAAGAAGCCACCATCCCTGATGACCCTCCCCCTCTAAAAAAACCCACTCATAAAAGAAAAATCACTACTCTCCCTGCCTTTCTACCCCAAAGATGTATGAGGGTGTCAACTGAAGCAACAACTGTTGCTACCATCCTAAATTCCTCACCTATTGGTCTAAAACCCCATACCCCACCATAGTCCCAAGTCCCTGAATCTTTACCTGTCTCACCCTTGGGCATTGAAATGCAAGACGCCCAGGATTTTGTGACATCATTTCTTTCAAAAATTGTAGTTGCCACACAAAAACTAGCTACTGATTCAGCAGCTGCCACACAAGAACCACCTGCTGATGAACAAAAAATAGATGATAAAGATGTTGTACAGCATGTAGCTGCCCCACAAGAACCAACTACTGATTCAGCAGTTGCCACACAAGAACCACCTGCTGATGAAGAGAAACAGATGACCAAGATGTTGTACATCATATAGTTGCCCCACAAGAACCTGCTATTGATTCAACAATTGCTACACAAGAACCACTTGTTGACGAAAAAAACATAGACGATGAGGATGTTGCACAACACGTAGCTATTACACAAGAACCAACTACTGATTCAGCAGCTGCTACACAAGAACCACTTGTTGATATGAAAAATTCGGATGCTCAGGATGCTGCGAATAATGTAGCTGCTACAGAACCAGCTACTGATTCAGCAGTTGCCACACAAGAACCACCTGATGATGCTGAAAATGATGTAGTTTCTACAGAACAACAAGTCACTCATTGACTAGAAACAACTACTAAGACTGTGACTGCTACAGAAAGCCCAGTCACTTTGGCTTCCCTTCTACAGGAAACGAGTTTCTAATATCAGAACTTGAAGCTTATAAGTAGGAATTAATAATGGCAAGGGAAGCCTATGATGGAGAGCTTAATTTGTACACTTTAGCTCATGCAGCATCCGCAACTAAGAAGAGTACAGAGAAAGACCATTATAACGAATATATGTGTAGCCAATGTGGTAACATTTATCATCAAGCCGGTTATAAAATAGTTGAAATTACACTTCCTGGAGCCACCCCTGCATCTACTTCTGCTACAATTAAAGAGGAACGCCCTGTTGTCACACAAGAACAAGCAGGGCCTTCAAGTTTTTTTGAAAAAGAGATTAAACCACAAATACCTCAGCCTACTGTGATTGTTGAAACTGAAAGTCTTGTACCTTGGTCTACAAAAACTGTGTTTACTCAGACTGAACCTCGGCCTACAAAGACTGTCTTCACTCAGATCAACAACACTCAAGCACAAATGGATAAATGGAAGAAAGAATATGTTATGTCACAACATAGGATCTTGCAGGAGCATAAATCATCGTGCCAAAATCATATATATTCAAACTGGGAAGTTTTGGAACATGTGCTCCAACACTCTCGTGCCCAGGGCAAGGAAAATAAACAGATAAAAACTAGATTGCTTCTCATGTTTGATTTGGTTCAAATATTACTGGACACCTGGAAACCATCCTCCAATTACTCTCTTTTTCTTGCAGAACTCTTAGCATTCTTTCAAGTAAAGGCAATTAGAGATGGGAGACCTCATGAGGTGTCTGCACCTGAACAGTTTGTGAAAACTTTCATAGAAGCATCTATCAGTGAACAAAATTTACTCTGTAAATTGTATCTTCATAATGAAGCCATCCCTGAGGATAGGAACCTTAATCTAAACCCTTTGGTTGGTGATGTTCAGATTAGGGCGTTTGTCTCCTTCCTTGCTAATCAGCTCACGTGGTAGAATGCCTTTATTTCAACAAGTCATAATGAAGACAATCATCTTCTATGGATTTGATCCAAGCCATAGAATTCTGCCATTTTTGTTATTAAATATCCTCAGCTTTTTAAGGAACCAGGAATGAGTGAACACATCAGACAATTACAAGCAGTAGTGTTAAAAGGCTGCCAACGTTATGTTAAAGCTAAGGGAGCTCTTTCCTTACAAGCAAACAACTTATTTTGGCAACAGTCTTCTAAGGAGAGGTAGGAGTATAATCCCTTTAGTCCTCTTAATGTTGAAGCGGCAATTTAACGGGTACCTGACTATGTTAAATGTGTTCAGCAGTGTGCCGAAAAATGGGTAGGATATCATTTTCATTTTCCTCTTCTATGGATGCCAACGCAAGAGTATAAGGCTCATTACAGGTTGTCCAAAAAGGAGGAAGCAGTAGCATGGGAGAGATTACAAAATTTTCATGGCTTCAGAAGTCTGGCTTATAGCACCTTCTATACTTACTGCCTAAGTAATTTTCATTGCAAGGCCCAGTACTCGGACTCAGATTCAAAGTAAAATTGCATGAGAACATGCAACCCTTTTAGTTGGGGGCGGGATGTTAGGACTCTACATTGTCGCTTTTTGACCATATATTTTGCTATTATGTCATCCTTTTCCAACCTATATTTAAAGTCCATGTTATTGCCTTAATCCATTTTTTCAAAGGCATATAATATTTCTTCTCATTACTATACATTTAATTTATTTTACATATAATTACATTACCTTCATAGTTAATCGTTGAATCGGATAGTTGCTGAAACAGTTTATCATTGCAGTCTACATTGTTGAAACATCCTGGAGACTGCAGGGTTATCATTACAATTTATGTTACTGAAACTGTTAGAACAATCCACAAATCCCATTGTTGAAACAACCGTGATTTGCATTCTAGATTCGACGGCAACATAAGGAGATCATCAAAGAAGCTGTTACATTGGTTGTAACAACAACACTCCAAAGTCAGCATTACCATAACCATTGTAACAACATTTGGTTAATGAGAAAACTAATTACCCTATTTTGGCATACTGGGTTAAAGATAGGACTTACAATGTAATCAATTGTAATAAATGTCTCCTCTTTAAAAAGAGGAGACGTCTACATTAGAAGGGGACGAACAGACTGCGGGAAGGTCTAGCTGAAGGAAAAGAATTGGAATCTTTTTGTAACATGGCATATTGTTAGATGAATAAAATACTATTCTAAACATTCCTTTCTAGTTCCTGTTTCCTAGGGAATCTTGTGAGAAGGACAGGGCCCACCTTCATCACAAGATTCACCCATTACAATTTTGCAGTGTGTTAAGTGTGTTTTCTATCCATACCTTGTTAAAGTTCTGTTTACTGAATGTTGCTTATGCGTTATTGTTGAACTCTGTTTTTCCAATTGATTGTTGCATTACTTTCTCGAATTCATCTACAGTTAATCCGTGAGTGATTTATTGGTAACTGAGTTTACAGAGTGAGTTGGCGAGCATGGTGATCAAAAACAGGTGCTGAAGATTCCTGCTTGGGGAATAGGGTCCTGTTCTCTGTTACAGCATAGGTAGTGCTTTCATTTGCAGTTTGATTCCTTTCATTAGATTGCTCTTTTTAAAAAAATTAAGCATTCTTTGATAATTGTCTGCAATAGATTGTTTTTGTTGTAACTCGGAGTAGAGCTTCACTTTGTGTAGGGCAAGGTGTGACTAGTATATTTATTACTACAACTTTTACTACTTTTGAGAATGAGCACATACAGTGTGTAGTTGCCTTTGAAATAAATAGAATTCCTTGGGTTTACAATTTATGTAGCACTTAGTTGTTTGAATTAAATAAACAATTAAAGTGACCAACACATCACAATATAGAGACTAGAAAAATTGGGGATTGTTTTGAGTTTTTTTGGTGGATCCTTCTTCCCTTTCACTGCATCCTGGAAGGAAACTGGGTCTTTAGAGTTAAATTGAGGACAACCTCCAAAAACTCTCATATTAAAGATGATAAATTTGTTATATTCATTTTTAAATTTACATATTTTGTGTAATTAAAAAAAATAATAAGTAAATAGATTTATGTTCTTATTTATTATTTTTAAGAATTAAAATATGTTTCATTTAAATTTTTTATATTTATTACCATTTAAATTTAAAAACAATATTGCAACAACCACTTCGCAAAGCGCCAAGCCCAAAAACACATCTGAAATTAATAAATTGAAAAATGAAGTAGGTAAATTAATTATTTGCTCAAACATAAGAAGTTGTATAAATTTTAATGGGTAGTAATGACTAGTAAATCTACATTATTTACAATTTTACTCCTACATATATCAAGACACAATATATTATAATTATAAAATATATAATAAATTGAAAATAAAAATACAAAAGATTACTTACATTGAAAATATATATTTATAAACAAAATTAAAAATAAGTATTCCTTTATATAATAGGAGGAATCAAGATTTAAAAAATACAAAGAAATTAAATATTTTAAAAAACTATATTGTTTGCTTCTAATGACCATAGTTAGAGAAGCACTTAACACTTTAATTAATTTTCGATGACTTGAGTGCTCCATGGTGGTAAAAGAAAATTCTATTGTTTTCTTCCCATTACTTTAATTAAAGTACTTACGACACATTTAATAGTTTAATTAAGTAAATTAATATTAATTCATTTGGGATATGTTATTAAAATATGTTTAATAGGATGTGATATTCTTCATATTAAGATAAAATTGGGAAGACACATTAAATTTAAACTTGCAGCTCACACGTGAGATGAGCTACCTCTGGAGACTGCCCAATCAATACTACTCTATTATCCATTGAATCTGAAATAAATAACATTACATTCAATTTAGGGAGATCAAAACTATATCCTAGAAAATAGGAATTAAATCTAAACTAAGACACACACACACACTAGTGAAACAAACTTTCTTCATTAATTTTATGTCTCCCTCTTAATGGAAAAAGGATTCACCTGCACACCTAACATCTCCCTAAACAATTCAAATTTGATCTTCTCAAGAGGCTTGCTAAATATATCAACTGTGTTTTCATGGGTGTTACATTATACAAGAAAAATCTCTTTGGACTGAACCTTTTGTCTAATAAAATGAAATTGAGTATCTACATGTTTTGTTTTTTTATTATGAAAAACAAGGTTATTTGTGAGATCAATTGAACTTTGGTTGTCACATTTAATCATCGTAGCATCCTTTTGTTCTTTTTTTCCATCTTGAAGAAGCCTTCTCAAACAAATTGCTTCACAAGTGGCTACACATACAACTTGATACTCTGCTTTTGCTGATGATAAAGACACAGTACTCTGCTTTTTACTACTCTAAGAAATGACCTCCGAGCTAATATTAAAAGCATACCTAGTTATAGATCTTCTATCATCCATATTTTCACCACAATCTGAATTTGAATAGCCTATCAGTTTAACATCAAAAGAATCAGTATATTGAATGCCAAAATTTATGGCTCCTTTAAGATACCTTAGGACACTGTTTGCTGCCATCCAATGGTTTTCAAGAGCTTTTGTCGTAAACTGACTCAACATACTGACTGAATATGCTAAGTTGGGTCTGGTTGTAGATAAATAAATGAAGCTTCCAACTAGTTGTACGTACAACATAGCATCCACATCTTTAGAACCATCGTTACTTTGAAATTTAACATTCTTTTGTATAGGTATTGAGGCAACTTTACACTGATCCATTTTAAATTCCTTCAACAATTCCCTGATATACTTTCCTTGAGTAAAAAAATTCTGGCAAACAACCCTCCAGACTGAATATGCTAAGTTGGGTCTGGTTGTAGATAAATAAATGAAGCTTCCAACTAGTTGTACGTACAACATAGCATCCACATCTTTAGAACCATCGTCACTTTGAAATTTAACATTCTTCTGTATAGGTATTGAGGCAACTTTACACTGATCCATTTTAAATTCCTTCAACAATTCCCTGATATACTTTCCTTGAGTAAAACAATTCTGGCAGACAACCCTCCAGACTTCAAGACCTAAACGATAATGTAGTTCTCCAAGGTCCTTCATTTCAAATACTTGTGACATCTTCACTTTAATTTCCTCAACCAATTCATCAGAATGTTCAGTAACAACTGAATCATCAACATATAAGGAAATCAACACAATATACCCCTTTGAAACAAATGTGGTATAGAGATTTGGATCATTTTTAGTTCTCTTATAGCCATGTTGTAAGAAGAAAGAGTCTATTTTCTCATACCAAGATCAGGTAGCTTGTTTCAACCCATACATTGTCTTTTCTAATTTACAAACCAAGTGTTCTTGCCCGATTTTAATGAACCCTTCAGGTTGTCTTTGATATAATTCTTCCTTCAAATCTCCATTTAGAAAAGCAGATTTCACATCAAGCTGGTGTAAAATCCAATGGCACTTTGTACCTAGAGCTTTTAACATCCTAATACTATTTAAATTAGCTACATGAGTAAAAGTCTCCTCATAATTAATCCCTTCTCTCTGTGAGTACCCTTTGGCCACCAATCTAGCTTTATACTTGTCTACACTACCATCCCCTTTGAACTTAGGTTTATATATCCATTTACAACCTATGGGCTATTTTGTTTTTGGTAATTCAATTAATTCCCAGATTTTATTTTTAGATATAGACTCATACTCTTCTTTCATAATTGACCTCCATTCTTCATACTTATTTGCTTCATTATAGTTCATGAGCTCAACACTATTCATAAGGGAATAATATTTATAACTTTTTGGTGAGTGAGTATGTCGTCCTGATCTCCTTGGTAGCAAACTTGCCTCAATTTTGTCTTGTGTGATTTCTTGCTCACCTCTAAGTGGACTTCAACTGTTGAATGTGTCCACATCACTATATTCTCATTTATGTTGTTGCTGCTATAAATGACTGTGTTTGGCTTCATCATTATTGTCATCAATCATTAAAGGCATGTGCCATTGTCCATAACTTCTATCCTTATTCCCTTCATCAACCTATTCATGGAATATAACATCTCTAGTCACAAATGCCTTGTGAGCAGATGGATTAAACATCTTATTTGCTTTGAAATCAGAACAATACCCTACAAATATGCATTTTATAGCTTTAGCATCCAATTTCTTCCTATTTTCCTTAGGAATGTGTGCAAAATCTCTAGAACCAAATACTCTTAAGTGATGGACACAGGTTTAAAACCATACAAAGCCTCAAATGGAGTCCTGAGATCAAGACACCTAGTTGGACTTCTATTCTTTAAGTAAACTACAGTACTAACATCTTCTTCCAAAAAAAATTGGAGAGGTTCTTACCTTTAATCATGCTACGTGCACACTCCTCCAGAGTTCTATTATTTCTTTATGCAACCCCATTACGTTGTGGAGTGTTGAATATTGTAAAGTATTGCACTATTCCATGATCTCTACAATATTTGAAAAGTTCCCAAGCCTGTATTCTCCGCCTTGATCTGAGCAGAGGATTTTAATGACCCTCCCTGTCTTATTTTCAACCATAGTTATAAATCCCTTAAATTACCCGAAATCATCACTTTTTCTTCTAATAAAGTGTACCTAGGTATACCTTATGCAGTCATCAATAAATATCAAGAAATAGTAAGCTCCACCTAAAGACCTTTTCTACATATGTCCACAAATATCAAAATGCATAGTTCAAGTATATATTTCTTTCCCGTATTTAAGTTAGAGGGAAATTCATCCCTTTGCATTTTTCCAGGTGCACAACCTTCATAATCAATATGTTCATTTCTTAAAATAGGAAGTCCATCAACCATACCTTGTTTTTGCAGAAATAATAAATCATGAAGGTTGATGTGACCAAACCTTTGATTCCAAAAATTCTCTATTTTCATAGTCGTTGAAGTTAAAGCTCGATGTGGCATGCTTCTAACGTTCAACTTGTATAGGCCTCCAACTCTTAATCCTCATGAAGTCGACTTCTGACGATCGAACAAATACTTTACAACACAGTGAGTTTTAAAAAAATCTACCTTTCAATTTTGATCTGTAATCATGGATACAAAGATCAAATTGCTTTTAATCCTAGGAAGATATATGACATTCTGAATGCATTTGATATTACCATTAGGAAATATCACAGGAATATCTCCATACACTTTAATTTGATATGCTCAGCCATCTCCTAGGTAGAACCTAGCACCGTTGTTGGTCTCCTTCAAATTTTCATACCAATGTTTATTACATGTCATATGAGTGGATGCTCCAGAATCCACAAACCAAGTTCCAGCGTCATCAGTCTCCATAGAAAGAGTAGCATCAGACACAACTAATTTAAGATCATGATTCAGATCTTCACAAGCAAAATTCCTTGTACTTCTCTTATGTCTATATTTGTTTTCATCATTCTTTTTCTTATAACAATATCTAACAATATGACCAATTCTGCCATAGTAAAAAAACTTAATTCCTAAATCATTTTTGGCGGATGACATACCTTGAAATGGTTTTTTTCTGAGATTGACCACCACTTTTATGTCTTCCTCTTGATTTCCCTTTTAAGAAATTCTTCTTTTCCACCAACGCAAAATCTGCATTCTGAGGCTTTAGATTCTTACATCTCTCTTTTTCCCGCATCAAAATCCTATTAGGATATTCAAACACATAGGAAATAGTTAAGTATAACTTGGTCTAGTATAGAGTTAGGTAAAGTGTGTGTTTTTACTATGTACTTTTGTAACTTACAATATGATGGTCATGATATGTTCTAGACATGAAGTGATCTGAAAGTGCATTCTCTCCTCGGTATTACCTTCACTTGATCTATGGATTAACACCCAATTGGTCCATGATCTCTATCCTAAGAGCATGGAAGGTCATTTGTAAGGTGAACTCTTATGAGAAGCTTATGTAATTTTTTTCTTTTACATTAATAAATTTCCTGAAGTCGGCGCATTGGCTTAGGCCGTGGACTGTTTTCCTCTTTGAGGGTTTTAACCACGTCAAGAATATTGGTGTATTGATATATGATATGTTTGTGAGCGGTTTCCTTTGGTGTTCTATCTGAGGAACTTACCTTGTAAATTCCTACATGGTATCAGAGCTATTTGAGCGCTGCATCTATTGGTGATCCAAATCTGAAGCCAGTAGAACTGCATCTGACTTTTGTTTCTTATATCTACTATTTATAACCGCTTTCATGTTGAGAGGACTACTCTGTTGTGTTAGGAAACTCTTTTCCAATTAGGAACCCCTTTCGTTTCACGCTAAAAGGTTTCAGGTAACCCTAGTTACTTCATTTTTAAGATCTAAAAATATACCGTCTTTATTTGCAATTTTAGTTATTTATCTCTATGTTTATTTCGTTTTATTTAAAAGAAAAAGATACATAAAAATATAATTGACGAGTTAATCTTGACACTGGTATTTCTCCATGCTTTTCACCAAGTCTCCCACTCCGAGTCGACCTCAAGTCTTCCACCCAAATTTCACGTGTGTTGACTGCAGGTGTAGTTTTCCCCGTTTTTTTTTATCTCTTTGGATTATTATGCTTCGGTCTGAGTTGCATTAAATCTCATAAAGCTGCAAGTCCAAAAGCACATCTGAGATATTCAATAAACATTAGTTTGTTTTTTATTAACAATTTTAATATTTTTGCAGAATATACAATTGAATACATAACAATTCTAAAAAGAAAGTGCTTCAGTGTAGTTTAATCTAGGTCATTCAATTTAGAAATTACGTTCCAGAGAAGTTACATAAAAAATTATAATTTATATTTAGTAGTATTAAATTAATAATGGTTTATAGTGAAATTATATTTAGTAATATTATATTTGTGATGACAAGTCTCGAGTTTCCTAGCCCGAGGCGAACCCAAGTTTTCCACCCAAATTTCACGGTCAAGTTTTCCCTCCTTTTTATTTCATAATGTGGAATTCATTGAATGAATATACATTCTTGAACGGTCAGTAAAAACGATTTTGCAACAATCACTTGGGAAAGCTCGAAACCAGAAAACACATTTGAAATTAATAAATTGAAAAATGAAGTAGGTAAATTAATTATGTGCTCAAGCGTCGCAAGTTTTATAAATTTTAGTGAGTAGTAACAAGTAGTAAATCTACACATTTACAATTTTACTCCTACAAATATCTTGACACAATGATGACGATGATGATGATGATGATGGTTAACGTCCGCTGAGACCAAATAATGATCTATCGAACCTAAAAAGACAAATTATTTATTTTGATTTAAGATTTTATTCCTATGCTCAAAAAGCTTGGAGAGAAGCCTCCCGAGTTCACTATAATTTTGGCATTGTAAAAGGCTAGGAAGGTCAGTATTGTAACAAAGGTTGTGAAATTGAGATCTAATGTGGTTGTATGCAGGGCACTCTAAGAGGAAGTGGTTTTCATCCTCGATGCTCCTATTCTCACAAATATGGCAGATCCTTTCTATCCATGGCGTTTTAGGAACTGTCCAACGGCCAGTTTCACTATGGAGCTCATGAGAATTCGTTCTAATCTTTGCTATATTAATTTTCTTCTTTGAGCTAGTTAAAATAGAGAGATACTTTTGATCTTCAAGGGTGGGGTTGATGACCCTCTTATAATAACTTAATTTTCTTTTAGACCCTAAATCTTTCTCACACCATAATTTTTCTTTGAACTTAGAAGTAACAATATCTTTAATGTTATTTATGTTTTGTAAAGCATCATTCTCATTCATTGATCTCCCAATAGTTTAACCAGGCCCTTGTGTCCTTATGCCATCCTCGGTTAAGCCTTAGGTGGTTTTGGCTGGAATTTAAAGCTAGCTTAGGAAGTCAATGATTGTCTATGTTATTGAGCTTGTGCTTGTATACCAGAAACCTGAGCATAGCTAGGCTCTCAATAGGAGAAAGACCTCCTTCTATAAGGAGAATAGGATAGGGTGTATTACTTTTAATTTTCAGGTTATAAATTATAAAATGCTTCTGGATTTGCTCAATCTTTCTCCATGATTCTCTCGAGATGCTACAGCCCCAAACTTCACAGCCATATAAGATAATATAAGTTGAGAGAGATTAAATTTATTTACTTATAGATTTAATTTAATTTATAGATTTCTAAAAGTATAAAATTTCATTATTTAAATGTATTTTAAATCTGCATAAAGTATATATAGGGATCGATAATTTTTTAGCAAAAAATATTTTTTGATATACAATTTTTAACACAATATTATATATATATATATATATATATATATATATATATTGAGTTGATTTCCACATTAATTGGTAATGTTAGATTTTCAAATAGTTTATTTTAATCTCTTGTTAAATATTTTTGAAAATTCATATTTAAATTTCTTAAGTACCATTTTTTTTATTACAGCGTATTCATTTTTATTATTATCATTGACCATTATTTTTCTATTTAAATATAGTTTTATTTTTTTTTTTTATTATTATTTTAAAGGGAAAAAAAACTAACAAATTTACACCTCTCATACATAATTGTAAAATGAGCCTCTCAACTCAATAAACCTCTAGACTCACTTATTTCATCACTCTACCCCTCATTGTTCCACTAACTCTAAAACCCACCCAAAATAAACCAAAAAAAACACCTTTATAAACCAACCATTTTTATAATCGTGTTACAATCGACCTGTCAAATCTAAACAGAAAGACGTGTTCCCAGTCCATGATTGCTTCCTATTTAATAATTGTTGTATAAGACAAGACATTAAATCAACAGATCAACAAATTTAAATCGTAAAGTCCGTTCCCAATTCCATTTCGTATTTTAATGTTCATTAGTCTGACTACAGATTATACCTGCGTTCGGTACAATGTATAAAGTAAACCTGATTCAGAAATTTGTGGTTCGCTTGTGTGCAATTTGATTATGACTCATCTTACGATTAGAATTATTGTTTTTAATTAAATTAAAGGAAATGTTTATCTTACATTTTTAAAAGCAAAAAATATTAAACAAAATCAAATTATAAAAATTATAATTTACATTGATTGAAGTTGTAGTTGATGTAAAATAATATAATTAAAAAAATAGAAATTAACATTTTTTTATGATGTTGAATGCTGCTGTAAATGTATGGATAGTTTTCTATTGGTATCTATTCAATACACTACTGACTTGTAGGTGGTTGGTTATGCTCTTGGTGTTATAGTGGCAGCTATGAGGTTTGATCCTTCTAACCTAGATTAGGCTTGGCAGTTACCGATTCACCATGTGGTTAAAAATAATTATTATAATCATTAATAGCTATTTTGTTATTGGAGGGTTCAATGTTGCATGCCCTATCAATGTGAAAGGAACGAGTGCCCTGGAATACACTTCTTATCCTAATTTATATCAGAAGAGGTAAAAACAAAATAATTATAGCAAATGAACAAAAAATAATTCATAAACAATAATATTTCATTGGTAAACCTTGTTTTTTTTTTTGGGAAAAACTCCATACTCTAACATGTGATATATTAGTTAGCAAGTAAATGGTTATAATACAAAGTTTTTATGCTTTGAACATGAGTGTTCAACAATAACATATTTCTAGGACAATTTCAACAACATAACAATAAGATAAAAATTACTCTAATTTTCTTTAACCTTAGTGCTCAACAAATAGGCACATTAGAACCATGAACCATCTATGGTTTACCATTTCTTAATACTAGAAAGATTATTTCCTACCATCACTCTATATTTATTCTCTATCACTACGCTTCGAGTGCTTTGCATTGATTCCTTGCATCCCACAACAATCTATTGAATACTACTATTAACGTCATGACATTTATTCTCATAGTTCATTATGTCCATTTTCATAAGCCACTATTCGATGAGCCCAGTCTCTAACATAGATGCCATCCATAGATGCCATTACTACCATGGATATATGGAGCTAGATCAACACTTTGATTCACAATCAAGAGATCTCTCTTAGTTCTTGAATTTTCTATCAACGTAGATTAAAACCATTAATTCCTTCACTAATAATGGACTAATTGTAATGTTTGCTCATCTTGAAGAAAATGTATAGATTCTAGGTAATTTGATTTCAAGGAAAGCACTTAACAAAATAGAGGTAGGTTGTCTTGATTGTTGGATGATATTTTGAGGGAATTACTTGGAGTGTTGAACAAAATGTCCATACTAGGTATGATAAGATTTCAATGTTGCATGGTCTACATAGCTTGATTAATTGCAACATTTTCACATGTTCATAAGTTATCAAACATTTCCACGTTAATGTTTCTTACAACACTTTTACATGTACAAAAGGTATTAATCATTTTTAGGTTAATGTTCATTAAATAATATAGAATCTTTGATATCATGGAAATTATAAGTTTCTTTTTTCTCAATTCTCTTGTATTATTATTTCTAAAAATATTTGTTTGATCCATATTTAATTTCCTCTAAATGTGGAAAACATATCGTTTATTTATGCTCAACATTTTTTGGTTTATTTATATAATTTTAGAAAAATTGAATTTTATCTAAGTAAACTTTGTTTAAATAATGAAAAAAAATGAAATCATGTTTTGCAAGATGAAACATATAGCAACGCTACACTTTATTTTCAAATCAATTTTTTAAATATGTGTGATGTACAACACTTGGTAAAATAGGTTAAAAGTTAACACAATTCATGTCTTAATTAACAAAATGAACACAAAACCATAAATGAGGCAACATCATCCTTAGGTGCCACAAAATGATTAGATCACAAGATTTAGGTGCAACAAAATGATTAGATCATTCCTTCAGAGAAGTTGGATTATCTGATATTGGGATGAGAGAAATGAAAGTACTATCATTAAGTGCAACTAACATCCTCTTAGAAAAAATAGATTCTTCACTCGCCTTCATTATCTCATCTTATATAATTTCATTCAAAACTAAGAGAAGTTTGATAAACCACCTTCTAAACTAGGATTGTTGTCCCTTTTCAACCAATGTACACTAGTTGGAGCTAATATTTTGCATCTTCCTCTAACAACTTCATATTTTCCTCTTCATTAACAAAGATAAAGAAGAAGGACGGTATTGTATTCTAAAATTTCTATGATAAAGTTTATACAAATTTGTTATGGAGAATGGTCTATCAACCCTTCTCATCCCTTATCTAGAGGAGGGTCTTCCAAAATCTCAATGGAGAATGGTTGGCTGAAACTTATCAATAAAGACTTTTTGACCTTCATCCATTGAATTTTTTACCCATATAAATAGATATCTTATTTTCATTAACAAGCCCATTTAATGTGTAGAGCATGAAAAATACTCAATTATCACAAAAAAGAAAAGAAAATGAAACTATATGACAAACTTGTGGCCTTTTTAAAATCAATGCCTAATACATCCAATGGTAGGGGTCAAGTAATCCTTCTCACAATATGTATCAGATGCTAATTTTTGAAAGGTTGCAAACTTGTCATCCATTATCCTTTTTTTATAATTATTGTTGTTATTATTAATTTTTTTAATTTCTCATGCTCTACAAACTAGAGTATTTGGTTAATGAAAATTAGGTATTTTTAAGAAGGTTCAAATGATCATTCTACATAGAAGTGTTGGCTAATCCTTCTCTATAGGGGGATGTGTTTCACACATGTTCTAATTGATGTCAAAGTCCAACAACATGGGAGATTGTTGACTGTGTGATTTCATTGTGAATAGCACCTTGTCAAAGTTGTAGTTTAAGTAGAATATCCTTGAGAGAGTTTCTTCTTTAGCTCCCTAGTTCACATGAGAATGAATATTATAGGGTTGAATAGCTTGTTCAGAGACCTTTCCATGGGTATATGACACTTTATATAATTCCAAAGGAATCAAAAGAAAAATGAAGTTCAAGTGAAGAAGTAAAAGTTCCATGTTATATGTATCCAACTTCATCAATATATTTGGGCCTCTTCAGCATATCAGACAGTGCACCAAAGTAGCACCATAATAAAGACTAGGAACTGGATTTCCTTTCACTAGCCAACAAATGGGACCCAATTGGAATGGAAATATAGGTGGGATGATAGGTGCCACTAGCTGGGAAAAGATGTCGACATGGTAGCAGGAGATGACAACATGTGGAAACCATTTTAGGAACTTTTAGTTGGAAAATTGGATAGGTGGCACCAGTAGAGAATGACACATGACAATGTGTTGGCTTGGAATATGATGTGGAAGTGACATTACAGGGATGATGTGGTAAGAGAACCACATGCCAAGTTTTGATTGATTCTCATATTTTTGACGTGGTAGCTTCTGAATTCTCAAAATTTTCTTTGAGGACTAGTTTAGCAAAGGTTTCCTATGTATTTTCATTTCGGCCAAATTGGTAAAGAATAAGGCAATTGCACCAAAAAATTAGTGGAGGAAGGTTAACCAATGATTTAATTATATGGGGGTGGGAAATGCTTAAGGTAAAATTGATTAAGTTGCATCGAGCCTCCAAACCATTTAGCTCACCTAGGCCTCAAATAAATGTGCACCATAAGAAATGACCCAGATTATCGGATATCTAGAGCTTGTAGTTCGAGGTTGAGTGGTCCTACCAAGTGGTCACATGGATGGCATTGAAGCATATGGATCTAGAGTTAAAGTAACCCAAATAGATAAAATATATGAGTGTCCAGTAGCTTGTTACATGTGTGTGGACATAGAACTAGATTTAGTGGAACATCTATTTAAATAGGCTCACACTATATGGTTTTGTGTAACTAAAGTTAGATCCCCAAGGAGCCAAGGAGCCATTGATCTGAGTTGTATATGATTCATTCAGAATGGATTTCTAGCAGAAGGTGTCAATTTAATATTCTAAGTTTTTTAAATCATCCTCCATGGCATGTCACCCTTGCCAAGATTTTTGTTGTCCAAATATAATATAAATAAGGCAAAAAAAAATTTGAAGCGGTATGATTTGGTTAATTGATACTATAGTAGATTTTTTATATGCAATTATTTGTGGTGGTTATGTCATGTAAAGCATGAAATAAGTATGAGAAATGAAGAGTTTAGAAAATGTCTGAAGTTGTTCAATCTGGGTGTGGTTCAATATTATGAAGTCTACAAACTTAATATGTAGGAATATTGTTTGAATGTTTAGCTGTAAAGAACACGAATAGAGTGTGGCCTCTAAGAAATAAGAATTCATGAATGAAAAATAGAGGAGCGGTATATAAGGGCTACGCATAATAAAAGGTTGTAGAAATAGAGTTAAGAGTAATATGAAAAAGTAGAGTAAACATCAAAGAAGTTAAATTGGATAAAAATTTGGTAAATATTTTCAAGTTGATGCATGCATTTCTCATGGGAATGGTGTCTACTTTTTGTTGGTGCTAGTAAAATATTTCAAGAGGGTTGGTGCGAGTAAATCTTTTCAAGTTGGTGATTGTGTTTCCCAGGGGACATACATGTCTTTTTGGTTGGTGCTCGACAAACAATCAAGACATCAATAATAACATAAGCATCAACAAGATCAATAAGTTCCTCCTAAACTTGACATCACTTGACATCAATTATTGTATTTGAAATCAAGTAAAACCACTTTTGTTGGGTGCAACCCAACTTGGCCCAAGTTTTGGTCAAAACTCTACATTTTTAGGGAGTGGAGTGCATGGTACCACAGAGCTATATAGTACGCAGTGTTTTAGGGGCTTTGGGCTCAGTCAAATTTCCCTCTTTTTGTAACAAGTTTTGGGCAATAGTTGATTTGTTTTTGGAGGACCATGGTATTTTGGTGTACTCATTGATGTAATTATTATATATAAGATAAAATATGTAAGTCGAAGGGACGAAATAGTAATGATACAGGCGTAAGGACATATCTTTGTAATATTTGTTTGGGTTCTGAAGAAAAGGTTCTGCAACTGAGTGCATAGAGACCTAATGTCTGCAGCTGAGTGCATATAAACCTGCAGTTGGGTGTGCAGGTCAATGAATTGTACACGGTTTTAAAGAATTAATATAAGCAATACAATTTCGATGGACATAAATTGTGTATGATTATTGTGTATAATTTTGTTTCTATTCAGTATTTTGGTTATATTTTACTTGTGTGCAATATTATTTATGGTTGTTAATGACATGGTTAGGTAGATAATCCAACATTACGAAGTAAAGAATAAAGTGTTAAGTGAAATTAGAGTAAGAAGTCTAAAACCTAACAGGTCATGGTTAACAAGAAAAAGAAGGAAAATACTTAGGACGCGATTTTCAGTTGCTACCTCTGCTCTAGGGTTTAACACCCTTCTCTGCCATTCCAGAGCCTGCTTTGGCAGCGCAGTTCACCAGACTGGCTGATCTCCGTTGCGGGGGAAGAGGACTGGCCCGACAAATGCTCGGCGGGGGGTCCACAGGGACCCCATCGTTTAGGAATATTGTAATGCGCAAGCAGACAAAAAATGAAGGGTTAAAAATCTCAAGTTACGGAGATAGCAGAAACCCAGGAAACTACAGAAAGACAAGGTGCAGAAAATGACAGCGGAACATGGAGGGGGTTCCAAGCAAAAGGATAAGGAAACAGAAAACAGCCCCCTCGTGGTTGCTGCGAATTCTCAAGATGAGGGCCCAAAGCAGACCCAAACCACTGATGAAAACGAGAAAGAGAAGCAAGGGAGGACACGAGAAGGAAAAGAAGGGGAACCACCCATCACCTCAGGCACCAGCAACGCCCCTCAGGGAGCCTGCAAGCCTAAAAAGAAAGAAGCCCTCAGAGTGATCTGTACAGACCGGGAGATCCAAGCTCACAGGGAGCACAAGTCGGAGCATGCGGTCATATGCAAATTTATGGGGCTGTGGCCCACAGAACGAGCACTTTGCCAATGGATCAAACAGCACTGGAAACCCAAAGGTGACATTAACTTGCACCTAGGAGCTAAAGGTTTTTTTACAGTGGTCTTTACAAACCTAAAAGATAAAGATAGGGTGTTCGAAGGCGGTCCATATTTTTTTTCTTCAGCAGGTCTCTACATGAGACCTTGGAAGCCCAACTTTGTCCTTGAAAACGAAACCTTCACTCAGGTTCCTGTTTGGATCCGTCTCTTCTCCCTCCCCATAGATTATTGGGGTTTAAATACTCTCAAGCAAATAGGAGATAAGCTAGGCACTTTTGTCAAAGCTTCTGAAGCAACTATCCAACGCAGATACACTTCCTGCGCCATAATTTGTGTGGAACTGGACGTATTTGGAGCCCTGCATGAAGGTATTTGGTTGAAATTTCAAGATGAAGACTATTTTCAGGCCACTGACTACGAACAAATCCCATTTCGCTGCAGGAAATGTCACAAACACGGGCATCTAGTAAGAGATTTCCCTCTTAATAGAACGGTAGAGGCAGGCAAACCCCAGTCCGAGGTGCAGAATAAAGAGGCATTCACAAAACCGAAAATCAGGCAAAGAGCCAATCAAAGAAGGCCTAATAGAACAGGGGCCGTCCCAAGCGCTTTCCTCAACCCCTTTAGGGTTCTGGAAACGGACACAAAAATAGAAGAGATCCGGGCATAAGAGAGGAACTCGGAGGGACAAAAGAACCAGCAAGAAAACAACAGGAAGGAATAAGGTGAAGACCCACACAGTCCCAGAGATAATATACAAGAACAGGGAAGCACCCAAGACGAAGATACGGAGATGTTTTATAGTGATGGGGGCAACGATGAACAGGAACTAAATGAAGCTCTAAAAAAGGCAGGAGTCAACTTACCAGCTCTGGAGGAGAACTGGAAGGCTAAAGGCATTGAAAATGTTCCAGATGAAGAACTAAAACAGATAAGCGAACTCTTATTGCAAGATAAAGGGTTGAACTGGCTAGGCAAAACAGGAAACTGGGAATAGCAACAGGAACATGCAACCACTCCAATATCATCTCCCTCAACCCAGCTGGCTTTAAACCAAGAAAGAAAAGGGGAAGGAGGACGACTGGAGAGGTTCTTCATGACTTGGGGATCCTAATGCTGAACTCAGGTAAAATGAAGGCCCTAGAAGCCTTCCCGTCCTATCATCTTTAAATCTAGTTACCAGTGAAAGTAATTTCATGGAATGCAAGAGGGCTCAATAGCCAAGCAAAACAACGACTTCTCATCAGGAAGTTAAAAACAGAAAATTCGGACATGATGTTTATTCAAGAAACAAAATGCTCCTCCTCTCTCATAAAAATCATCAGTCAAAAATTAGGTAAGCCTCTCGACTTCAATGAAGTAGCCAGCACAGGTTGGGAAGGAGGCATCACCACCTTTTGGGACACAAGAGCTATCAGCGTACTCGCCTCAGAAGCCACTCATGCCTACATAGCCACGGAGATTCAAATCACAGGTAACTCTGAAACTTATCTCTGTGTTAATGTTTATGGCCCTCAAAGATTAGAAGAAAAGTTCCATTTCCTCAACACTCTCAAAAGTCTGCAATCTAGATATCAGGCCTCAAAAATCATCATGGGCGGAGACTTCAACATGATCACTACCCTCCTGGAGAAGAAGGGAGGGCTAAGAAAACTCAACAGGGACACAGGGGCCTTTGTTGAATTCATTGAAACTGCAAAGCTAGTGGATGTGCAGCCCTCCTCTTACTCCTTCACTTGGAATAACAGAAGGGGAGGAGAGAACCTGATCGCCTCCCACCTGGATAGGTTCCTCATTTTAGAGAGCATCGTTCTAGAGGTAATCACTGTCAACTCTGATATCCTCCCTAGTGGGGGCTCGGATCACTGGCCCATCTCTCTAGAGGCTGCCTTCCTGGGCACCCCGAGAAATAAGCCATTCCGTTTTGAGAAATTCTGGTTACAACACCCCAATTTTGTTCAACTGCTAGAGAAATGGTGGCGTAAACCACTGAATGTTCAAGGTACCAAAGTGTTTAAACTCCAAAGCAAGTTTAAGCATATCAAAAGCAAAATCAAGCACTGGAATATCACGGAATGTGGCAACATTTTCAAGGAAAAATCCATCCTAGAGGGCAAGCTAGAGATAATACATAAAAGTTGGACCTCTGGCAACATTACTAAGGAATCAAAGGAGATGGAAAAATAACTAATGAAACAATGGCACCTCAGAAGCCTTCAAGAAGAAACACTCTGGAAACAAAAATCTAGAGTGCAATGGCTTAAAGAGGGCATGCAAAACTCAAAATTCTTCCACAGGTCCACCCTAGACTACAGAAACGCCAACAAAATTCTCAATCTCAAAAATGAATCGGGCGACACTCTTCACAACCACAGGGAAATCTCCTCGCTCCTGACAGAACATTTCAAGCACATTGCTCAGGAATTTCCTATAGACAGAGCTAATGCCATCAACACTTTAACGCAATACATCCCCAAAGTAGTAAAAAATGACCAAAATCTTGCCCTCCTCAAAGAAATATCAATGGAGGAAGTGGAGGATGCAGTAAAAAGCATGCCTAATGATAAAGCCCCTGGCCCAGACGGCTTCACCATCAATTTCTTCAAAGCTTGCTGGCCAACCATCAAATCAGAAATTTGGGAAGTGGTTGAGGATTCCAGACACTCTGGCACTATTCTCAAATCCATCAACTCCACCTTCTTGGCTTTAATCCCAAAGGAAGAGAACGCCCACACCCCTGAGAAGTTAAGACCTATTGCACTCTGCAATGTGATCTACAAGATCATCTCCAAGGTCATCGTAAACAGACTCAAGCCTATCCTACCTAATCTCATCTCAGAAGAATAGTCTGGTTATGTAGAGGGTCGACAAATCCTAGACAATATCCTCCTAGCACAAGAAATGGTGCACACTCTTCAGACCAGGAAAAAAGATGTGATGCTCATGTAGATCGATCTCTCCAAGGCTTTTGATAAGGTAAATTGGAACTACCTGGAAGCTGTTCTTACAGTGTTCGGATTTGATCAAAAATGGAACAAGTGGATTCTCACTCTAATCAAGTCCTCCTCCTTTTCCATTCTCATCAACGGTTCTCCTTCAGAAACCTTCACACCTTCCAGGGGCATCAGGCAGGGAGACCCTCTCTCCCCCTTCCTCTTTGTGATCCTCATGGAAGGCCTAAGTCGTCTCATCCACAAAGCTAAAGAAGAAGGCAGTATCATAGGTCTCCGTCCTCTTCATTCTAGTCCAGCCACAACTCATCAGCAACTCGTGGATGATACCCTACTGCATGGCACCCCCACGGTGAAAGAAGCGCTTGCCTATAAATCCATCCTAACTCTATTCAACAAAGCTTCAGGTATGGAAAACAATCACGCTAAATCAAAGATTTTTTTCTTCAATATGCACCTAGCAATTCAGAAGCATCTCACAAGCATTCTGGGATTTAAAAGGAGTACTCTACCCTCTAAATACCTGGGCGCCCCTCTAACCTCTAAACCCTGGCAAAAGCACCACTCGGAAAGCACCCTAGCCAAGCTGGAAAACAAATGTAGACACTGGACTCACAGAGCCCTAAAATTTGCTGGCAGGCTAGTCCTTACCAAGGCCATCTTGCAAGCCATACCCCATTACCTGCTTTCCATCCTTCCTGCCCCCCAAGGCATTCTTCACAGGATCAGAACTATCCAGAGGACTTTCTTATGGAGAGGTAACGCGGAAAAAAACAAATGGGCCTTGGTTGCCTGGAACAAGCTATGTAAATCAAAATCTCTAGGTGGCCTCAACCTTATTGATCCCCTGACCTCCAACAATATCTGTGGTGCGAAATTATGGTGGAGATGGCTCAAAGAACCTCACCTTCCCTGGGAAAAGCATTGGAAAGAGAAATACACACCCAACTGCAACGAGAAGGATCTTATCCGGCTTCAGGAGGTTCCGGAAGGCTCTCCAATATGGAACCTTGCCAAGCGGAATCGCAACATTATTTAAGATCACAGTTTTTAGGAAATTCAGAATGGAAACACAGCGTTCTTTTGGGAGGATGCTTGGCAGCAGCTTCCTTGCCTCGCAACGCCAGATTTGGAAAACTATAAAAGAGAAGTTCAAACAGCAGGCAACTACAAAGTAAATCAGTACTGGAGCCAGAAAACCAATGAGCAGGAATGGAGAACCTGGAATCCCCCAAACTCCCTCAGCTTCACAGCCGAGAGTGCTCAATTTCAAAGCCTCCTTTCCACTCTCAACAAAAGGAAAATTCGATCCTCTCCAGCCAGTGATCAACTCAGATGGGGAATGAAAGGGAATGGCAGCTACACCCTAAAGGAAGCCAGGATACAATTGGAACAAAATGAGCAAGGGGAAATTCTCCCCTGGAGCACTAAGGTCTGGGACAACCTCTTTTGGCCCAAAATCAAGACCTTCCTCTCGCTCCTTATGAGAGGAAAAACCCTCACATGGGACAACCTTCGGAAAAAAGGCTTCTCAGGCCCTTCAATTTGTCCCATGTGCATAAAAGAGGAGGAAACTATAAACCACATGTTTAACTCTTGCAATTGGGCAAACAGTATATGGCAGTGGCTAGAAAACATAATGCAACAATCCAACAGGAACATAAATTCTATCCAGGACACAATTACCCAGTGGCCAGGAGACTTCTCGAGCAATTACAGGGTAAACAGCATATGGAAAATCATCCCCGGCTTTATAACCTGGACCATATGGAAGGAACGAAACAGGAGAATTTTTCAAAATGAACAGAGGAATTTCGAGTTCTCGCAGATTACCTTATCCGCTAACATCCATGAATTAATCTTAGCCAAATGCACGAGGTTGTTCGACTCTAATCCTTCGCCCAAGGACTAGCACATTCTGGCCAGCTTCAAACTGGAAAATGCAAATAGCGCTCCAACTGCTAGCACCAATCTCAAACCTCCAAATGATCAGCAAGGATGGCACAGGCCCCCGGCAGGCTTCCTTAAACTAAATTTCGACGGGGTCTCCAGGGGCAACCCAGGTCCGGCAGGCATAGGGGGGGTCATCAAAAACCACAGAGGGGAAATCCTTTATATATATAGTCAAGCGTTGGGCGAAGCCACCAATAACGAAATGGAATTCGCTGCGATGGAAAAAGGCCTTAGAATTCTGCACATGAACCAGATTGCCAACGTTGTCATAGAGGGAGACTCTGAAGTAGCCATAACTGCAGCAAGGTGAATTTACCACGGTATGCCGGTTAGCAGAGTCACGAAACATTGGCGCCTGGCTCAAGCAACCGAAAACATCACCATTTTGCTTCATGAAATGAAAGGCCTCACCTTTCAGGCAATCAGAAAAAAGGGAAACCCGGTGGCAGACCACCTGGCTAACATTGGGATTGAGAACCCAAACGATCCGAAGGACAGCTAGTGGGACCAAATCACGTGTCCTGACCTTAAGGGAACCTGCCTTCAGCATGCCAGAAAGGACATCGCCCAGACAGAAAACGACGACGGAATGGTAACGGCTCTCCGGTTTCCGGCTAACCACCATGCTGACTAAGCACACCACCTTAAATCCAGGTGAGGACGAAGGACACTCGACACAAGGAATATTCGTTAGGCGATGCAGACATAAGGATTTGTACTGCCCCGTGATCTGTTTGGATCCTCAGCGTCGTAACCACAGCAGGACTAACCTTACCTGGCGGGCTGAGGACGAGGGAAAAATCGGTAGCAATAATAGCTTTCAATTATTCTCTGATACCACCGTTCTTCCTTCTCGCAGTAATAATCACGACAGGACTGGCAAGTGGCCCTCCCTCCTGATTCCCCCATCCAACCATCTTCAGGCGCCCGGCTATTTAACTACGTCCTTGGCAGATAGGGAAAGCATAGTTTTATCGTATTGCAAGGTGAAAAGCTTGCCCTCTGCCAATATAGCGCTGGGTATCACCGTGGCAGGCTCCCACACCATGAAAGGAGAAGGCTGTCGCAACCAAGAAGCTATAAAGGACCTTCTTCACGCCTAGGAAATGTATGAGACTCAGACCTCGCAGCGTAACAAGCGGAAGTTGGGAGAATTAGAAAGCAGCGTCAAGGAAGAGGAAGCTAAGTTATCAGACCAGCAGTTGGAGAGGGAGGTCAGTTGGCTGCAGGACCCAGGCACCACCTACACTCGGGCTACTCAGTTTGTCAGAACTCAAGCTGAGGCTTGGAGAATGAAAACCATGTTGGTGAAGGTTCTGACAGCACAGGAGGAGCAAGAAGAAAGAGTCCAGAAGCTCAAGCGCGAAATGGACGCATTGGAGCATGATCACATGTGCGTTGTCGAAAGTATAGAGTTCAAATTATCTTCGCTTGACCAGCAAGCGGACATCATTGGTAAAAAGCTCACGGTGCTCATCAAGCTTATGAGGAATGTGGCTAACACTGAGGGTTTTTCTAGGGAGACTTCTGGTGTTCCTCCGAACGACCCTCCGAAGCAGGGGCCCAGCCACTAGCCGAAGCAGGGGTCGACCCACCGCTGATGGATGCGGCCATTGTTCCTTTTTTTCTTCCTCGGTTACTCTCCCTCCATGTTTTTATATTCTCTGTTCATTTCACCATGTACTCAGCTCTCTTCTCTTGGAATCATAGCCCCCCTGGCACTCACTTTTCTGGTTATTATGTTGTTTCCTCGTGGCCGCCCTGGGTGGTGGGCCGTCTCAAAATTTGGTTTACTGTCTTGGCCGCCCTGCGTGGTGAGCCCGATCCAATTTTGGTCATTTTCCTAGCTTCCCTGTGTGGTGTGCTTGTGTGGAGTTTTGTTATGCGTGGCCGCCCTGCGTGGTGTGCCGGTTCTCCCTTTTGACAAATGCAAATCCTACTTGCCAGGCGTCCTGTTAAGCAGCCCTTGAATCTGCAACAGCAGGAGTTTTGTAACATATTCTCCTATTGTTAATACAAATGCTTATTTACACAAAAAAAAGAAGTCTAAAACCTAGTATCCCTCAAGGTTGCAGAAACCTATTTCTGCAACCTCCCATAGTCACTTTGGGTGAGACTACGATCTCCTTGTAGGTCATTGGTAGAAAGTGCTAGTGATTTAGGGTTTTCTTGGTGTGCAGTAAGATCCAAGTTGGGTCAAGCCCAAATAAACCAAAAAATGGTTCCCTTGTAGGGACCAGGATCTATTTGAGGGATATGTTTATGTGGCATCCATCGAAGAAGGAAATCCAAGAGTGGGTAGAACAAAAAGAACGAGAATTTGCAAATCATGGGAATAAAAACCACCAATTGTCATCTAAAAGGTGGTTATAGAAGTATATTCTTCAAGACCAATATGATATTTTATTTGTTTTGTTTCATGTGGATCTGTATGAGTGGATTTTAAGGTCAACTAAGAGAAAAAATTGTTTTAAAGGTGACAAACCTAAGGATTGGGCTCCTGAATTAATACATTGACTCAAGAACACTGATAATAGAATTTCAAGTGTTGTTGACTTTACCATTAACAACATCTTGGAAGGATTTATTACTGAGTTCACATTACACTCAACTATGCCATACAATGAAGCAGAACGTCAATTTTTCAAAGGACCGCAAGGTATGTACTTGAGATCTTTAAAACTCTGAATTAATATGATTTTATGTGAAAAGGGAGTTCTACGAATGCAATCATATTATTAAATTAATTATGTTTGGAATAAGACCTGAAAAGATACTGGAACAATGTGAAGTGGGAAAACATATAGAATAGACAATAAACGAGATCTCATGGATAAGATTAGAATAATTTCATAGAAACTGAATATAGCCCTCTATTGAGTGAATTTGAAAGTGAAGAAAACCTCCTTGAAAACCCTTAAGTAACTTCAAATTATTCAGCCTGTTCGTCTGAAAGTTTAGTGAAGCCAGAATCTAGCAATATACAAGTTGATTTTGGTTTTCCTCGTCCCACTACTCCCCCTACCCCCATCCCCCTCCCCCTCCGAAAATGAATATGGCCAATGATATTAAGCTACATGTTTTTAAAGGAACTGGATTAGAGAATCTAGTGCAATTATGGCTTTTATGCGAGGTAGTATGGACAACAAAGGAGGTCGATGATGAAAATCTAAAGAAGGCACATCTCATCACAACGTTTTTGAGATCAAGTGTTAACGTGGTACATGAGGTATTCAAGCAATCAAATTATATCATTCACATATATTGAAACAACGTTGGTAAAATAATTTAAGAAGTCGAAGTCTGAGTCACAATGTGTCACAAAGTGAAAGGAGATCAAACAAAGGCCGACTGAGTTTATTTTGGAATTTGATCAGAGATTCAAGGTATTATTAGATCAGATGAGCTTCAACATAGCTCCACAGTAGCATAAGAAATGGTTCATAGATGTGTTGCTGCCACATATCAGATTGCATTTGACACAACAAAAGATAGAAACTCAAGTGAAGCTTTAGAACTAGAAATAAAATTAAAAGATTCGCCTATTGGAGATACCAATGTAGTATGTAGCAGATTCAGAGTCAATTGGTAAATTTGACTCTACAATTACAAGATGTGTAGAAAAATAAGGAAGTCAGAGAAGAGGTGTGGTGTATGAAGTACAAATCAGAAGGCCATTCTAAAGAACAATACCCTATCTTTAGAAATTATATGCCTAGTGAAGCACCGAACCCTTTGAATGCCAGATCCAACTTACGGTGTGAGATATGCAGAACTAGAGGTGAAAATCGCTCAAAAGTTTGTTATTTGTTACAAAAATATGTGCATACTCCAAATAATTTACATTGAAAGTTTTGTAAATCGCTGGGACATGATGAGAATAACTGTCGATCTTATGAATTAAGGATGGATCACAGTGCTGACACATATAAAATGCAAGCTGAAGAGAAGGGCCAGGAGGGAAGTGGACATCACGGTGGTCGAGAAGGTTATCAAGGAAGAGGTTGAGGTGTCAGAGCTGGTCGAGGTCATGGACAGATTATCTACTATAACTATGTGAGGCAAGTCACTTTGCAATATACTGTCAGAATCCTACTATGACATGTAAGTATTCTAAATTGTTTGGTCATGTAATTGAGGAGTGTTCAGTACTTATGGAAAAAATGCAAGAAAAGAAAAATCAACATTCAACACAGAACTTGCAAATGATGACTGCAGAATTGAGAACCAATGAACCTCACGTTAATATTGTTACTAGAAGCAGAGTCGTGACTGGAAGTGACAAATTATAAGGAAAGAAGGAATCAAAAACTAGATGGGTTAGAAAGACTATTGAAAAATCTCCTTCTTTTGAAATTCATAAGGAAAAAGAAGTGTTTATGGAGGAAATACGAAGCTTTATGGATGGTAGGGCTTTGACCTCTAGCATGAAACCAAAACCAATGCAGAAGAATAGTTGTGACATAATATTAGTTGCGACACCAATGCAGAAGAATAGTTGTGACATAATATTAGTTGTGACACAAGATGTGGATCCAGGTATTTTAAAACCTTTCCTACAAACTTGCATGAAGTTATTAAGAAACCAGAAAGTTGTAGAGGGGCTCCAGGAATTGATAGATTCCTATGATTCTAAAGAAGTACCATGAAGCGACATGTGCATAGTTAAGAATTTACATCGACATAAGAGGGGGGCTGAAAAAAAAAATGAGGATCAGTGCACAAATCAGAGAATACGACATGGCTCAAGTTATTCTGGATTTAGGATATGATGATAATGTTTTACCAAAGCAGACTTTGGAATTGATGGGTAATCCAAAGTTACAATGGTCACCAATTCAGTTGAGAATAACCAACCAACATAAAATCTTCCCTATGAGAAGACTATCTGGTGTGACAGTAGACATTGAATGAGTTCGCACTATTGCAAACTTTGAAGTGATAGAAATTGTATATGACACGAACCCCTATCCAATATTACTTCGACTGGATTGGGCATTTGATAATCTCACTATAATCAACTTAAAGAAGAGGAAAATGGTATTCGAAAAAGACAACATCAGAGTAATTGTTCCATTGGACCCATCAGAAGGTGTGAGATATACAGAGTCTATTATAGATGAATATTATGCAATAAATATAGACAACATTTATCGGATAATAGCCAAAGAAGAGTAAATTATGGATTAAACCCATCGTAGATGGAAAATTGAGCTGGGAGTAGGACAATTCTTGTACCTCAGATTCAGAAGAATAATTGGAAAATTGGCAGAATAGGCAAACGAAATGTCTACAAGGTGATATGAAAGGATCACTAAATCACTTTGTTGTATAACTTCTGAGGTATGTAACTTGCCTTACTATGTCGGTTTAGGTAATGTAAGCACTTTCCTTGATGACTATGAAAGACAAATACCATAAGAGCAAAGGTTTCTAGCTTTGGATGTGGCCCTGAGATCTACCCTTACTAGATGGTGGGGTGCACATAAAAGAGATATAGAAAATTGGCAGGAGTGTCGAAGGTTAATGTGTATCAGGTTTGGGCCAGTAGATACAAAAATAAAGGTGAAATATCATGGTAAAGCTGACCCTATGGATCATATTCACCAATGCACTATAGTATGGGACGATATTCCATAATAGGAATGGGTACACGGGTTTATCCACACATTACAGACAATTCCTATGAACTTGTACATAAAAACAGAACTACGCCATGTTACTATAAATGGGGAAGATTTGGTTGAAGGATTTATATTAACATTTAGTTTTGAATATGATTTCCCATCCATAGACTCGACTCTTCAAACAGTGAGAGAAAATATCTTTGGGAATATGACCTCGCTGACATGGAACCAACTGGAATGGAATACGTAGCTAGAACATGCACTGGAATGTTATAACATTATTGGAGAAGAATATGATGACCCACACAATATCGACATAGCAGAATCGAAAAGACACCATAACGTTGATGGACTTGAGCTAGAAATACCAGATATCGTGAAGCCAATAAATACTAAGAAGGTGAATATAGGATCAGGAGAGGAACCGAATTTCACAATGATTGGAGACTATTGGGACGAAGATAGAGTTAATAAAGTTATAGAGTTACTACATGAATACTAGGATTTATTCCCTACAAAAAGTTTTCAGAAATGAAGGGCATATTAGGGGATCTCAGAGTCATGAGAATTCCCCTTAAACTAGATGCAAAACCTGTCAAGCAAAGACCATACAAATTGAAGTAAAATATAAGGAAAAGGTGAAAGAAGAGCTAGATAAAATGATAATAGCAAGGATCATTGAACCTATGGAGGAACTGGAGTGGGTACGTCTTATGGTGGTCCAGGAAAATAAGACTAAAGGATAACTTAGGATTTGTGTGGATTTAAGGAAATTAAATGATGCATGCGCACGTGATCCCTTCCCTACACCCTTTATAGATGAGGTGCTAGATAATGTAGGAGGACAGGAGGCCTACTCATTCACAAATTGATTTTCTTGCTATCATCATATCAAGATTGCACCAGAGGATAAGCATAAGAGGGTAATGTAGATACATGTCGGAGCTCTGTAGTTCAACTCCGCCAAAGTAAAGCATACAGAAAAAGGTTGGGATCATGTCCATATGAGAATTGCAGCATATCTCATTCTAGTATTACATGACCTGCACCAAGTCATCATAAATCAGATAAAGGAGCGCGAGCATCACACTTCACACTTAAATATTCATGTAGAACAAGAGTGTGTTGTGATGAAGAAACAACTCGACCAGGTCATCAAGGATAAGGAGCAGGCAGAGCTACATCAATAGATATTGAAAGAGGTGGTTGAAGCCACTTAAAGGGAAGTTACGGGCATGGATGTCCATAAGGAGGAATCAGTGGAAGATAAGGTTGTGAAGCTTGGAATTATAATCAAGGAATCAAAGAAGAAGGTTGTGAATGTGCAGTTCAGATATGAAGTAAATATTAGTGAGATACAAATGAAGCTACAATGAGTCACACCACCATAAGTGAATGAATAGAGGGAGATCAACCTAAAGAGTGCAATGAAACCCATCTATGAGACATTGAGAAAGTGTGGAAAATTATTGGACGAGACCGTGCAGATTTGGACTTCGTTGTAGGAAGATTTGAACATACAAAAGATAAAAGATGGCATCCAATAGAAGCATAAGTAGCTAGAGGAGATTCAAGCAACTGTAAAGACCTTTCCAATCTCATAGAAGCTTGCCAGAATCTATTAAGGAAAGTCACTTTAAAAATAGATAAAAGAACTCAGAAGGGAAGAGATTTTTTTATGGAGAGAACATAACCATGGCAAGATGAGGCTCTCCAGCTATCACGGGAAGTGGATGGGAAGCTCCAAGAGCTTCGACAAAAGGAAGGAGAAGTGTTGCAGAAGACTGTAGGACCAGTGATAGAGGCACTGATAGAAGAAGTGCGTAGAGAAGAGAAGTAGGCATCAAAGATACTACAACAATACAATGTCGCCTACAATAACATCACAACAAAGATTTCAGGCGAAGAAACTGAGTGACTCAGGATGAGTCACATGTGAATTTAGGGGCCTATTGGTTACAACCCAACTTGGCCCAAGTTTTGGTCAAAACTCTGCATTTTTAGGGAGCCGAGTTTGCGGTACCGCGAAGCTATGTACTGTGCGGTGTTTTAGGGGCATTGGGGTGGGTCAAAGTCCCTTCTTTTTGTAACGGGTTTTGGGCAATAGTTGATTGTTTTTAGGAGGACCATGGTATTTCGACCATAGTATTTTGATGTACCCATTGATGTAATTAGTATACATAGGAGAAAATATGTATGTCGAAGGGACAAAATAGTAATGATACATTCATCAGGAAATATCTCTGCAATCTATGTTTGGGTCCTAAAGGAAAGGCTCCGTAGTTGAGTATCTAGAGACCTAAAGTCTGCAGTTAAGTGTGCATACACTTGTAGTTGGGTGCACGGGTCAAGGAATTATACACGATTTCAAAGAGTTAATATAAGAAGTACAATTTTGATGGACGTAACTTGTGTATGATTATTGTGTCTCTTTTTCTTTATGTTCAATATTTTGGTTATATTTTACTTCCATGTGGTATTGTTTATGTTTGTTAATGATATGGTTAAGTTGATAATATAGCATCACAATGTAAAGAATAAATTATTAAGTGAAAGTAGAGTAAGAAGTCCACAACCCATTATCCCTCAAGGTTGTAGAAACGTGGTTCTACAACCTCCCATAGTAACTTTGAGTGAGATTGTGATTTGCTTGTAGGTCATTGCCAAAAGAGCCAGTGATTTAGGGTTTTTTTGGTGCGTAGTAACATCAAACTTGGGTCAAGCCCAAACAAACCAAAAACTTCAAACTTGCTCAACAATTTCCCCCTTCATAATTTATGACAACACCACCGAACATTATTGGTCATTGATGGCAACACATTCTCTCTCAAGGTAAAGAAACTACGATTGTACACTAACTCTCCCCTTCTATTGTTGATCACTGATCACTCTCCATCTTCGATATTTATCTCCAATGTGTGTTTACTCTACCCCTTTGCAATCAATGGTGAAGGCTCTAGGTACTCTCCCCATAAAAGGATCTAAAAAGCTACTCATTATTGCTCTAATTTTGAATGATCTCAAGTAATATTAATGCAATAATCCTTGTCAAGCCAGGCAGTAACTCTCCAAAGGCAGTAAAACTAATTCATTTTTTATTCCACAGGTAGGTTATTGTTATATAAAATAGGAGTGATTGTTCAGTTCATCTCCCGATGACTGTTCACATTCCTAATTTATGTATTTACACAAATTCCCCCAATCATGAAGATTAGGTGTCAACATTCCCCCCCTTAATTTGAAGGGATGTTGGTGAGTCCAAGCATCATTTTGAATCGTTCAAGCTTTTCTTTTCCAAGTGCTTTAGTGAAGATGTCTGCAATTTTCTCATTTGTGGAACAATGATGGAGATGGATTGTTTTGGCCTCAACATGATGTCGAATCAGATGATATTTAGTATTGATATGCTTTGTTCGATGATGGAACTTTGGGTTCTTGGCCAACTTTATTGCAGAGGTGTTGTCAATCATGAGTGGAGTTGATTGTACTTGTTTTACCTGCAAATCTTCAAGAATTTTCCTGAGCCACAGAATTTCTTTTGTTGCTTCAGCGGCTACCACGTATTCTGCTTCTGTTGTGGAATCTTCTGGAACTGATTGTTTACGTGATCTCCAGGAGACAACTCCTGATCCAAGACTCATAGCATATCCTGAAGTAGATACCCCAGTTTCTTTGTCTCCATCGAAGTCTGAATCAGAGTATCCAATCAAGCTAAAGTCGTCCACCTGCGTATACTTGATTCCAAGGTCTTGAGTTCCCTTCAAGTACCTTAGAACTCTTTTTGCAGCAGACCAATGTCCCTCACAAGGCTTTTGCATAAACCTGGAGAGGATTCCAACAGCAAATGAAATGTCTGGTATGGTAGTAGTGAGGTAGATGAGACTTCCTATAAGTTGTCTGTACTTTGTTGCATCCTCAAATTCCTTTCCTTCAATAGATGTGAGCTTTAAGTTTTGTTCCATTGGAGTAGAAAGAGGATTGCACTCTGTCATGCCAAATCTGTTTAACAAATCTCCAATGTATTTCTTTTGAGAAAGAAATATGGATTTTTGATGTTGGGTTACTTCAATGCCAAGATAGTAATGAACATAGCCCAAATCAGTCATTTCAAAACTTTTTCCTAATTCTTTCTTTATGGATGCAATATAACTTTCATTGTTCCCTGTCATTAAAAGATCATCTACATATACCACAAGATATACAACTGTTTTGCCAACTTTCTTGACAAATAAAGTTGCATCATCAAGATCAAAATGATTGAAGTTGAGTTTCAGAAGATGCTCAGTTAGTTTTTTCATACCAGGCGCGTGGTGCTTGTTTGAGGCCATACAAGGACTTCACAAGTTTGCATAATTTATGTTCATGTCCTTTCACAGAAAATCCTTCAGGCTGGGACATAAAAATATTTTCTTTTAGATCTCCATTCAAGAAGGTAGTTTTTACATCCATTTGATACACTTTCCAAACGTTCTGAGCTACTAGTGCAAAGAGTGTCCGGATGGTGGCCCATTTTTCTGTGGGGGGAAAAGTTTCCTCATAATCGACCCCTTCCTTCTGTGCAAAACCTTTTTCCAAAAGCCTAGCTTTGTGCTTTTCAAGTGAGCCATCATCTTTGTACTTGTTCTTGTAGACCCACTTGCAGCCAATTGGTTTGGTTCCAAATGGAGGATCAACCAGCTTCCAAGTGCCATTCTT
The DNA here is from genome assembly GCA_000404065.3 of Pinus taeda. Classification (NCBI taxonomy): domain Eukaryota; kingdom Viridiplantae; phylum Streptophyta; class Pinopsida; order Pinales; family Pinaceae; genus Pinus; species Pinus taeda. The sequence continues at coordinate 28,258 of APFE030283877.1, read as the reverse complement.
TATGAGGGCATCATACTCCTTTTGCATAACTTCTTTCCATTCATCATGAGAAGCAGCTTCTTTAAAGGAAGTGGGTTCAAAATCTGTAGACAAGTTCAATTCACAATCATAAGAAACATCCATATCAACAGGTGAATGAGAGTCATACACATCACCTCCATTTTGTCGGTTTGAATTTCTCGTTCCTATTTTTCCAATTTCATCAGGATGAACACTTTCAAGTGTATTTGTCAGCCACTTTGGGGGACCTTTCTGAGATGGTCTAGGTTGCTCTGTAGATTGAGTTGGGACTGAATCAAGATTGAGTCTCCCAATTCTATCAATTACATCACTTAAAGCATCATCCGTTGTTGGAGTTTCAGTTGGGGAGAGTATTCTTCAGAAGAAGATTCCACATGTTGATCTAGTATAGGAATCCCCCCTTCAAGATGTGGAATCTGATTATCAAATTTTTGAAATGATTTTGTTTTTGCGAATCTATCCAAGCATGGATCGTACCATATTCAAGATTGTTCTATTCATTCTTTCAGCTACACCATTCTGTTGGGGATTATAAGGCACAATTGTTTGATGTTTGATCCCATGTTGTCGAAGATAGTTTTCAAATTAATTTGATGTGTATTCTTTTCCATTATAAGTGTGAATAGACCCAATATGAGATTGTGAATCATTTTCAATCCATTTATGAAAATTCTTGAATGTTTGAAAAGCATCAAATTTGTTCTTCAATAAATAAACCGAGCACATTCTGGTGTAGTCATCAATAAATGTCATGATATATTTATTTCCATTTGCAGAAGAAACATGCATTGGACCACATAAATCTGAATGAATAAGTTCAAGCTTCCTATGTGCTCTTCAATGTGAATCATGAAAGGACTGTTTTCCATGCTTTCTTAGAATGCAAGCATCACATTGCTTAAGTTTTCTAGGAATTGTAGGCAAACCAGCGACACCATTTTTCTTCAATAAGCGGAGAATGTCATAGTTTAAATATCCAAATCTAGCATGCCATAATAAACTTGATGGAAGTGTACCTTATTCATGATGAGAAATATATGAGAAATGTTGTGCATGAGCAGATGTTCCTTGCAGTTTGAAAAGCCTTTCTTCTTCCATTCCCCTCATGACAGATGCCATCAAACATATGAATGGAGTGACCTTGCTGGTGGATATGGACCAAGGACAACAAGTTTCTCTTGAGCTGTGGGAGATATAGAACATGATCCAGAAGAAAGTCTGGAAGACTAGGCAGTTTAAGCCTGATTGTGCCCAAGCCTGATGGCTTGATTTTTGACATGATCTGCAGAGTATACTGCTGGCCATCACATTGTCAGTGAAATCTTCAAACATATTTTCCTAATGAGTCATGTGACAGGTTGCTCCTGAATCAAGCACCAATCATTTTTTCCAAGGAAGCAAGTGGAAGCATTAAAACAAATCTCCATTATCCAATGTGCATTGTGCCCTCAACATAGTAGGCGATTCAATGTGCTTTACCTTTGTTTTGTATCATCAGTTTTACCTTTCTATTGGTTTCTTCTCTGCTCAATTTTGTCCCATGGTAGCTTGCATGTGGATGCATCATGTGATCCATTTCTTTTGCAGCGAATACAGTGTAAATATGCCTTTTCTCCTTGAAAATGTCTGCCCCCCCTGCCTTTGAAATATCTTCCTCTTCCTCTTCGTCCACCTTTTCCTCTTGTAGAATCTTGAGCAGGATGTTTTTCTTTATGAGCAAGGCACACAGTCTCTTCAGAAGACTCAGGGGTGGTCTTCTTTCCAAAAGCTTTTTCTCTTTCAGCAAACTTTTTCACAAGAGAGTCAAAGGTTACATCCTTGAGATTTCCATTTGCTTGCAAAGACTCAAGATAATTGGAGTAAGTAGGATAAAGTGCCTTGAGAAAAGCAATAAGAGGGATATCCAGCTCAACCTTAGTGGATTTGATATCATGCATTATAGACTTTACTTCAGATGCAAGAGCAAGAGGATCATTATTTTGCAGTTCAAGAGTGAGGAGTTTAATCAATCATGAGTTGGACGACTTCAAGTGCAGAATGTGAGTCATAGAGTTCTTTCAGCTTTTGTAAAGCTTCAAAGGCAGTTGAATATGATGAAATATGGCGAATCACCTCTTTATTTACAGATGCTGCGATTAATGCATAAGCTTTGCTGTTCTTGTTTTCCCAAATGGCGAGCTCTTTGTTTGAGGTAGGATTTTCTGGGTCACTGTCTCCTTCTCCGACACACTCCTTTCCAAAACTCATTGAAGATGAGGGTGTGTTGTATCATCCGGGACCAACCAGGATAGTTCTCCTTGCCAGTGAGAACTATTCCTACCATAGAGATGATTGAATGCATTCTGTAAAAAAAACTTCTGCTGATAGAAAAAATACTTCTGCTGATATACAGTGAAATTGTACTCAAAAAGGCAAAAAAATGTCAAATACTTTATGCACTATGTTTTCTTAAAATGTCTCCAAAATTTATAAAATATCCTCATATAATATTTTCATATCACCTCTCCCTTTTTTTCTTTTTCTTTTAAACAAGAGCTCTACGCACAAATGAAAACCATTCAATATATATATATATATATCATTCAATATATATACCATTCAATATATATGCCATAGACCATTCGCTGGACGAATTCAAATGCAGTCCATAGGCGGTGTATATCACTTAATAAAGCCACAGTTTAAATACTATTCAACCGCATAGTACAATGGGATAACGTTAAAACCACTGGATTATACCATGTGCAACAGTAATATAGACCTCCAGTCGATTATGAGCAAGGAACGCTGTGTTAAAAAATCCATTCAACGCAATTTTTACATCCAAGGAACGTTGTGTTAACAAATCCATTCAAATGCATTTCAATACCAACTTGTACGCTGTTCAATACCAAAGCACAGTTCAATAGCATTCAAATGCAGTTCAATACCAACTTGTATGCTGTTCAATACCAAAGCACAGTTCAATAGCATTCAAATCCAGTCGATTACGAGCAAGGTACGCTGTTCAATACCATTCAAAACTTGGACGGGCATATGTATAAAGCCATAGTGCACATCGTTAATATCATATAAACCCACAACATTCAAAACACACAGGCATATAAACCCATTAAATAACGCACATCGTTAATGTTCAACAACCATTCAAACGCATTCAAAAAGGATGACTGATACAACCATTCAAACGCATTCAATAACGCACAATGTTAATGTTCAATAGCCATTCAAACACATTCAAAAGGATGACTGATACAACGATTCAAACGCATTCAATAACGCACAACGATATGGTATTATACGAAGATATGTTGCTGGGCAGCGGATACCATGTGGGCAGATCGTTCAAAGGTACAAAAAAAGAGCTCCAACAGTGGCCAACTACAGAAAATAAATGGAGGCGCAAGTGAGAATAATCAAGTGAAGGAATTCATGCAGTGGAGGCACAGGTGCAATAACGCCCTTTTTGAAACGTTTATAACAGTCAGAGAACTGAACAGTCAGACAGAGGGATAGCTAATTTTATGGAGAACCTGCTCAGCTATATGGAGAGCAGACAGGGAGTTACAAGGGACACAAAGGCTAAAAAAGAGCTGGCTCTGATACCATGTGAGGCCAGGCAGTAACTCCACAAAACAAACAACTGATTCATCTATTATTCCATAGGTAGGTCATTGTTATATACAATAAGGAGTGATTTTTCAGTTCATCTCCCGATGACTGTTCACATTCCTAATTTATTTATTTACATAAAATTCCCCCAATCATGAAGATTAGGTGTCAACAAGTTTGGCGTTTCAGCTCCTAGGGTTAGGTTTTTGGATGTTTAGGGTTTTCCATTGTTTTTCAACAATAAATAGGCCTTCAAGCCTCATTGTAACATAATTCAGAGGCATGTAGCCGCCACATCTCTTCTCAAAGATAAGCTACCATCGCCCTAGCTGGTTTATTTCCATTTCTGTTTGTAAGCATATTTTAGTATTTTACATTAATGAAATGAAGTTTTATTTCCACTGCATCTCTGTGTTTATGATTATCTCTGTAATTTGTTGTGTTCCTTCTTAAATCTGGATCAGTGGTATCAGAGCAATCCGTTTTTTCTCTGTTTTTCTTTGTATGTCCCCAATGAGGTCGGGATATAAGGAGTTAGGGCTTGAACTGGTCGAACCTTTGCAATACCAGGCTTGCAAATCTTGACGGACTCCCATGGAAGATGAAAAGAAAGACAAGGGGGCAGGAGATCCTATCAAAATCTTGCTCGAGTAAGCCCTCGAGCAACAAAGGAGCCCGATAATGGACAACTTTGCCCAGATCCTTCAACGACTATTCAGAGCCGACACATCGTCTTCCAACAGCTACTCTGGAAACACCACACCCTTTAAGGTGTAAGTTAATTTTGAAATCCCTATCTTTGAGGGTCAATTAGACACAGATGTTGTAGATAAATGGTTAAATCTGCTAAAAGGGTATTTTTCTGTTCATGATTTTTCTAGTCAGAAAAATATTATTTTCTCTCTTCTCAAAGCAGCCCCCCACATCAAGGACTAGTGGAAAACCTACTGCGAGCGGAAGGACGAAAGCACGGGCTCACTATTTTCAGTCGCACCCACATGGAATTCATTTCGGGATGCCATCAAGGAGCAGTACTACCCTTTCAAAAGCTACGAGGACAAATACATAACGTGGACCATGCCGCGGCAGGGAAGGGACCAAGATGTGCCAGAGTTCACAAACATTTTTCATACCCTTCGCACACAGTTGGCTATTAAGGATTCTGAGCTGCATTTGGTACTCAAATATCGCGGCTGCCTACATAGATACATCTAGGAAGAGATGGAGTTCCTAAACATCTTCTCGCTCAGCACGACATACCGATATGCTGTCAAAATCGAGCAGAAGTTCAAACAAAAGAAGCAAGAATTTGGATCTGCGAATTCGAAGTAAGGGAAAGGCTTCCCCAAATCGCAGAACCAAGGACAAAGCCAAGATGGGGCAACTCAAGACAAACCGTCAAAGCCACAAGAAAATAACAACACTATGAAGTCAAAGAAGGACACAGGAAAGTGGTGTGAGTTCCATAAGAGCCCCACTCAGAACACAAGCGAGTGTTGGACCAAGCAGTCGCTGGTGGCCGAGTTGAAGGCTTCAAAATCAGAAGCATATTTCGACCCTGAGTCAAAACCCGACAAGGGGAATGGTAAAGGGAAGAAGATCATTGATGCGAAGCCCAGTGCCACTATTGTCACCACCAAGATCCAAAAGAATGATCCCAAAGATCCAGAGGAGGGGGAGTGCCTTTTCCACTCATAAATGTTGGTGAAGGGTTCAGTGCTACAATTCATTGTTAACAGTGGCAGTGAAAAGAACCTCATTTCAGTAGAGGTTGTGAAGCGGTTGGGCCTACCAGCTACACCACACCCGCAACCGTACAGTATCGGGTGGCTTCACCAAGGACGAGATCTCCAAGTTCGCCAGCAGTGCCACCTTCCCTACAACATGAAACCCTTCATAGACGAGGTATTGTGTGATGTTGCACCTCTGGATGTTTGTGATGTATTATTAGGCTAGCCATACTTGTGGAAGTCACATGATGTGTATGAGTCAAGGCCTCACACTGTCATTATTTCTTTGTGTAATTAATTATACAGGATACCAGAGGTAGCTCCACCTATTGCCACCTCTTTGATCACTACTAAGAAATGCAACAAGCTCATCTCCCAGACTAGGAAATTCATTTTCTGTTTGGTTCACTCCCAAAGTAAGGGGAAGATCGTCGCCACACCCATAACCCCCGCGAAGGGTTCCTCCACGCAGTAGCAGCAACAGAGCGATAAAGTGATGAAAGAACACAGGAACAACTTCTCCTCACCCACAGGGGTACCACACAAGTTTCAGGTGGGCAACAAAGTCTGGTTGCATTGGCAGAAAGAACGCCTTACCAGAACCCATCAGAAGTTCAAACCACTTCAACATGGTCCTTACACGATTACCAAGGTTGTGGGAAACAATGTTTTGGAGCAAAGCATTCCTTCATTCCTTTGCATGCACCAAGTGTTCAATGTGTACCGCCCTCGACCATGCTTCCCACCATTACTAGACACATCCGAGATTGTAGAACAACTCACTAGGGACCAAGTTCAGCAGATGGAGGAACTCAACGCAATGGAGACCATTGCTTCCTAAGGGGGGAGGAATGATCCAGGTGGATGTTGGTGGCTACCCACCTATCCCACTTGGACCCCCACAATTGTCTCTTTCAATTTTTCAGTTTCCGTAATTGTAGCACAATTAACTATTTTTAGCAATTTTTGGGGTCCTGAACTTCTGGAGCCATTTTGAGGCCCTAAACGACGTTTTTTGGGAAATCTCGAAGTGAGATAGGTTACTTGATTGATTTTTATCTTCCCAAAGTTGTAGTCCTCGTATATATCTTTCTAATGATCTATTGTGCGCGTCAAACGGAGATCGTATGTCAAAGTTACGACCCCGGGAAGTTGATGTACCAATTTACCCGAAACGGTGCCCACAGTTTGGTGTTTCATCTCCTAGGGCTAGTTTTTGGATGTTTAGGGTTTTCCATTGTTTCTCAACAATAAATAGGCTTTCGAGCCTCATTGTAACACAGTTCAGAGGCATGTAGCTGCCACATCTCTTCTTAGAGATAAGCTACCATCGCCCTAGCTGGTTTATTACCATTTCTATTTGTAAGCATATTCAGTATTTTACATTAATGAAATGAAGTATTATTTCCGCTGCATCTCTGTTTTTATGGTTATCTCTGTAATGTGTTGTGTTCCTATTTAAATCCAGATCAATTTTGAATTTGGTTTTCATTTTGAGGGTCGTGATATTTTGTCAACATTTTTGCACTTGTTTCCAATGTCAGTTGCAACAAGTTTTACACACTCACCTTGTTGTTCTAGATACATTGGATTTGAAAAAAGAACCATTCCACAAGGGATATTATATAGTTTTTTTTCGATTTCTTATCGAAAAGAATCAATTGAATGACTTTACTACAATTCTCTTAGTAGAACTTTGGTTTTGTAATGATGTAGGCGAGTCTTTGGAAATTGCCATAAAGAACTCCAAGTTCAAATATAAAATGAATAGTGGCATTTATGAATATAAGTCTCAAAATAGGTATTGTTATGATATAGTTTTTACTATACATTTCTATACTTTAGAATTAAAAATTTTGGAGGCTTCAAAATACTCTCACACATTTGAAGACACATTTGATGAAAATGAGAGAGATTATGATTTCTGGATGGATTTATTGGAAAAACACCAACAATGTAGTGATACAAAAGTGGTTATTTCTCTTCATGTTGGGACAAATTTAATCAAGGCTTGTTGTACATATGGAAGAAGAATTGCATGTGTTGTGCAAAGAGAGTCACAAAGGAAAATCATGTTGAATAATTACAAATATTTTCAACTATCAAATCTAGTATCTATTAACTTCTTAGAAAATTTAGGTACTACAGTTCCCTTGTTGTTTCTCTTATAATACTTTGGATGATATTTTGTTCATATTTTTTAATTGTCAAAGTGTTTACTAAAATGACTAATGACAGAGATTTTAAAACAAATAATGATGAAAGTGGGAAGAAAAAAAAAATCAATATAGTGCTTATGATGTTGAAAAAAAGTTTAGAGATGGAAACAGGAGGAGAAGAACCAGGTACATAATTTGTTCGGTTGTTGCTCTTGTTATTTTTTGAATTTATTTAATTTCCATATTCATAACATTTTTGGATGTCTATTATAGGGAATTATGATAAGAATGAAATTAATCAAGACAATGACCATGGAATGATGGAGATAGAAATGGGTATTAATCATTGTAACTCTATCTTTTTATTTTATTTTTTTATCTTTTATTTTTGTATTTTTATCTAAATTATTATTTATATTATCGTGATTCATAGCATTTCATATGTTGATTATAGTTGGAAATAAAGAGAAGGAATATAGTGACTAGGGGTATGTCCCACAAAACTACAATCAAGACCAAAATATTATATGCATGATTAAAGATGATTCGTTTTTTTGTATGTTTGTTTAATCAATTTTGTTCATTATCACAACTTATAACATTTTTTATGTTTATTATAGCAACAAGGAAGGAGAACAAAGACATTGATCAAATGAATGTGAACAAAACTTTAATCAAGGACAAAATATAATATTAGGTACTTATAACTTGTCCACTAGTTTTCCTTATTATTTATTGATTTTATTCAATTTCACAATTAAAAATAATTTATATGTTTAATTTAGAGACAAATAAAGGTAACAAAGATGATGATGAGGTGAAAAGTTACAAATACGAAGATAATGTCATATCATATACTTATAACTCGTCTTCTTGTTTATATTATTATTCTTCGAACTCTAATTCTTGTAACTAACATAATGTTGTACATTTTTATTATAGGAACAAATAAAAAGGACAAAATTAACAATCAAAATAATGTTAAAGGTGTGTGTGTGTGTGTGTGTTTCTTTTTAAAGGTTACATGACTAATGTTTTTCTTGGTATTGGTATTTTATTGAAGGTTTAATAAGAAGTACTATTGGTATTTGATTGAAGGTTTAATATGTTTAATCCAGTTTTTATCAAGATGATAAAATAAATTATTATTTCATCTATAAATAGTGAAAAAACCACTCAAGGTAAGTGTATTGTTTCAACAATTCTTTTAGTAATTTTTGTAACATGAATAAAATGGTTTGATTAGATCATTTTTCATTGTGTTGCAGCCAAAATAACTGAAAATAAATTAGTTATTTTTTTTAACTAAAGGACATTTGTTATCATAGCATGGATGATGAAGCAACAAACAAAGGGAATATTGGGAAAATGGGAAATGATGTTGAATACACAATAGAGAAAAAGTTATTTTGGATTCATCCACATGCAAAAACAATTTTTGAAATGTGTTTAAAAAATGAATCTATTGACATTGCAATTTGGACAACACCTTTGAAACAAAGCACAACAAGAGTTTTAAAAAAGTTGGTTTCAAAAACATTACAAGATAAACTTTTGTTTATATGGACTGCTTAAGATTGTAAACCACAAAAGAGACATAAGGTCATTGACAATCCAACCAAAATTATACCCACTAAATCATTGAAAAAAGTGTGGCAATTGCATACCCAATATGATGTAACCAATACTATTATAGTGGATTGTTCACTTGAGAGAGTGAAAGAGAATCCCAAAGAAAATGTGTTTCTTACCCCTCCATTGATTGGAACAAATAAAGAGGATACTTGGTTGATCGATGAGCTATGGAGAATGTTGCATAAACTTAAGAAGGCTACAGATGTGCGAGCTACTTTGAAGGATGTTCAATTACATTTAGAAGTACCTTAAGATGACCAATGTCTATTTCATGCTATTATATGTATGACATCATGAAATATTACTTTTATTTCACAACACTAATAAAATAATTGTTAATTTGGTTTGTCATTACTAAAAGTAAAATATTTTTATTGTCTTTATCTTTGGTAAGATATTGCGTTGATAACAATTATTGATTTGAATGGCCATTTAATGTTTTCATATCAAAATTTCCCATGCTATATAATTTTTTTATAATGGATTACATTATATGTAAAATTTAATAGATAACTGGTTTATTTTTTTGAATTAGATCATTACAATTATTTGTTTCAATTGTAGTTTAAGCTATCATTATACCTCTTAGAAATTAGTAATGTGAAGGATGGCCGATTGCATTCTTATAACCTTTTTTTAATCCATATATGTTGAAAAAATATATTAGGTTGTACATAGCACCAACAATAAACATATAATTTGTACTAAAAGAAGCACCAAAAGCAACTAAGGTAGAGACTCTAGAAATTAGCACATAATTAATTAGGTTTGAAATTTAAAAATGGCATTATATTATATGTGGCAATTAAAATATAATTAGTTTGTTTACTTGCACTAGACCATTGTAATTATATTTTTCAATTTCAATTAAAAAAATCATTATAAGTATTAAAATCAATTATTTAAATAGTGGGTCAATGCTTCTTAGAATAATTTTATTCCATACAAATTAAATAAAGGTATTAGGTTTTATGTATAAAGTAAACATATCATTAGTTTGTTCATTTTAATGGGGCCATTGTATTTTATATTTTGTGATTACTATTAACTCTTTGTAAAATTCCCTTTGCATACAGATGGAAATAATTCATAATAAATATTAACATCATTTTTAAATTGGTAGGTTTTTATGTCCTTAAGAAATGAAGTGTTGAAGTGGAGATGTGTTAATATCATACATGTGGTTGCAATGCAGACCGAGATGGGCATTACTACAAGTCAAAAGATGTTGATATTTGAAATGGAAGGAGTATTCTTCCAATCATACTCCAAATATGAATACAATTTTCATATTAAAAAAGAACCAGGTTGACACTTTGGTGATAGGTCATATTTTTTAAGGCCTTTTCAGTTAAGTATTAAAATGTTGCTTAAAAAATTATGATGTTGCAATATGGACATTAAATGTCACTGATAAGTACATCCAAAAAGTACTTGAAAAACAAATATTTATGTAGAGGAATTTAAATTTGCATGCACATGTCTTATTGTCATTTTCAAACAAAATTGGAAGCATGGAGAATAAGACAATTTTATGAGAAAACTTTGATTGGTGTGTGGTCCCAATATGGAGATAATTATGAAGAATCAAATGTATTGTGAATATATACAATAAAGCATACTTCTCAATGTTGACATTATGATACAAGTGTTGTCCTGGATGGAAACTCTATAGGTCAATTCAGTTTTGATAAAAGGAAACTCACAGTATAACAGGTATATTCATAGGTAGCAGGGCAGTGGTACAGAAGAACAGGAAGATGGAACTAAGGTCTGCTGATTAGAATATAGAAGTTGAAGGAAGAGGATGATGTGAGATCCGTTTAAGAAGTATATGTAGGTCCATTTAATCCATAGAACAAAAAGAGTGTATATGTATACACGCACTCTCACAAGAGGGAAAGCGCGTACAAGTTGGAAAAACAAGGAATTTCAAGAGTAGAAAATACCAGGGGTCAATACCATGGTATTAGCCCACAATATTGAGAGAAGTAACGACTATTTGATCCCGTCCAAGAATACCACGGGTCACTAAGTGGTTTTGGTCTGAGGTATTGAGAAAGGCCAAAAACTATATAAGGAGGAGAAGATCATAAGGCCAAGTGGGCAAGTGAATGGGTTACTAAGGAATATTTATATATAAAGTATATTTTATGTTGCAGGGGCTATGTTTGTGATTTGATCTGAAATATTTTGTGTAGCTTGAATTCAATGTTGGATCAGGATCATGAGACCTGAAATGACTAGTTCGTCTCAAAAAAAGCACGTGTACACATAGGTTATACTCTTCCAAGTAGCATATACAAAAGAAAATGTCATTTCTTCATACCTGAGTGATTTGTCTGATCATTTCTGTTGTTTTACTGTTGTCTGTCAATGAAGTCTTCTTAGATTTGAATGTAAAACTGAATGCATAAGGAGTTTGGTATCTGATTGATTGATTGTATAAGTGAGAAGGGTGATCTCTGCTACTGCATGTATAAAGCTCTGTAAATTGATAGTAGATGTTTTGTATGTCACTGATTGGTGCAATTTGTGGTTCAGAGGTTTTATGGTTCAATATCTTTAGAACCATACGCAGGTTGGGCAAACGGAAACAACGTATACATGCAGGTTTTCTTCATTGAAGTAGCGTAGACATTCTGACACATGCCTTTTGAGGTTACAATTAGTTTTGGTTGTTGATGCAATGTTCTGGGTTCAGATTTGTGTACTGGTTACAGTGATCTGTTTGTTCCAGTTAATTGGTTGAATTTGATTAATTTTGAATGAAGGATTGATTCAGTTGTGTCAGAGGTTCAGTGATTGTTTGATTCAGTTGTGTCAAAGGTTCAGAGATTTTAGCGATTGATTGTTTCAGTTATTTCAGAGATTGGTGATTGGGTTTCAGTGAGTAGTTGATGCAGGTGTATTTGATGGTTATATTGCAGTGGTGATTGATTTTGAGCTTCAATGTTATTAATGGGTCCAGTGTGAAAATTTGGTGAAACGTGGCCTTCATATTGTAGTAATGTGGTCTAGGAGCATCTAGTCTGAAAATTTATGAAACGTGGTCCTTGGAAGAAGAAAGAAGGCCGTATCCTTCTGTAGGTCGGCACCTACATACTAGTAAACACATTGGGTAGTACAAGAGCTAGGGGGTTGTAGCTCCCTTCCAATGGAAGCTAGAAAACGAGAGAAGGTTGTAGCCTTCTGTAGGTGGGTGTCTGCATACTAGTATGAGTCTACACCAGTACAAGATTGTAAACATGTTTTCTTATTACTAAAAGAAGATAGAGATGGCAGCAGTAGGTGATTTTCACCCACATTGGGTTTCCACCTTAAATCTTGGTGTTCATGTGTGTTGCTTATGTGTGATGGTTTATTCTGTTTTTACTGCTCTGTTTAATAATTTACCGATGCACTGGTTAAAGATCAACACATGATAAATTGTTGAAATCACAAGTTTTCTGGGTGTACGCTAGTTTCTCTAATCATAGTTGCATGTACACGCTAGTTCACTTCTCAGAAGTAGCGTATATAAATCTTTTTTAGAAATGAAAAATTATTGATCTGATAATACTGATTCACCCCCCTTTCCGTATTATTTCCAACATTCAATTCATTGGATATCGATGAAACCACATCTTGATAAAAGCCTATACAAGAAAAGAGTAAGATACTTGGCTTATGCAAGTTTTATTCCCCTTTCTTAAGACACTTCATCGTATCAAACAAAAACATTAGTACATTCGAATGTTCAATAGAACATGTACTTCATTTTAGTGGATGGAGATAATTTCCTTTAAATTTGTTGAAAAGTACATTCCAATGTTTCGATACATTTTGGACATAGTTTTTTGTTGAATCAATTTGTATGATTTTATATTTTTTGAAATATATGGGAATTGCCAATTATATTAATATGTATATTTCTTATTAGTTATAATTTCTTTTGCAATGACTTTGTTGTATCGATTTTTTTCTTCTTCTTCTAAGATGTGTGTGCGTGTGCATGTGTTCTTAAATGAATTGTTTATCATTTAAATTATCTTACATGAACCATCGAGTCATGTTATTTTTAATGAAATCTGATTACTTATATGCATCAATAATCATATATAAATATGAAATATAAGTTTTTCAATAGAAATCCTTGCAAACAAAGGTGTAATTCTTACTAAAGAAATTATAATAATTTACTTGATAAATGTTATGTGCACTATTTACTATTAACAATGCATTATTCACTATTAAGGCTAATGGGAAATGTGTCATAGGTGAATGGTTTTAACTTTTTGAAGCACAAGATATGTGATTTCTAAATCCATAATTTCCATAAATTTATATGCTTAAATCAATTAATGGTTGTAAATGAAATCATATCATATTGAAAATCAACAAGGCACAAAGTCAGTGATTCATTGTTTACATAAAAAATTCACTAATATGAGTGCATAAATGTGATTGGTAATTATTGAGATAAAAATCTATTATAAATAATTTTGAATTTCTTAAAAAACATATAATTAATGATAATGATTGCTAAGTGGACTATCAAGGTTTGATTAGACACTATCATGGATTAATTATGTCTTTGAACTGTAAGGCATCTAATTTCATTACTTAAAGTTAATTTTTTGTAAATTTGTATTTTAAATAAACTGAATCATATCATTTGAGCTAGAATTATATTATTGACTTGTACTTAGTTATGTCCATTAATATGAGTGTATAGATATGATATATATTACCCATATACTATGATGCATTTCTTCTAAAAATAAGTCTTATAATCTGTTGATAATAAGTATTAAGTGGACACTTTAGGCTAATGGGTTATGGCTCATAGGTGAATACTACTTAAATTGTAGGGAGTTTCACTTTTAATCCATATATTTTTTTTTAATATTCTTAAATCGACTATTTGTATATGAAATCATCTCACCTCACATAATTTAATAAGGAATCCATTTATTGACTTGTATTTGTCTATCAGTTAATTTATTAATAGTGTATTAATGTCATATTGTATTGTTTTGAAACAAAATTCTATGTAAAGAAAAATCTCTTCTTAATAAAACATGGAATAATTAATTAACAATGTGTTAAGTGAAGCATCTCGACTCATTAAAGAGATGGGTAAAAAATAGTTGTATTTAAACTTTTTGCACCATAAGACATCGATTTTCACATCCATATTAACATTTTGTCATTTTCAATTCTTAAATAGTTTATTTTTAATTAAACAATTTCATATAATCCAATAGGACTTGAAGAATTCTATTTGGTTATATGCATTGATAGAATTTTATAAATGTGATGCATTTTTGATATATATATATATATATTATATATATATATATATATATATATATATATATATAGATAGAGAGAGAGAGAGAGAGAGAGAGAGAGAGAGAGAGAGAGAGAGCAAATTATAAGTAATTGATAATGATTTCTAAGTGGTCTAGATAAAGCCATTTATCAACTTTTACTTTTCCTATAATGAGGTTTAATATAAGTATATAAATGTGACATTTTTTTTTGAAATAAAACTCCATGTAAAATTAAATGTTTTTCCTAACAACATATGGAATAATTATCTGGTAATTGAATGTTAAGTAAATTGTTCAAGTTCATTCAAGATACGAGTTATAAATAAAAGTATTTAAACTTTTTGCAATATACGATATTTGATTTTCCCACCCCTATTAACATTTGGTAAATTTCATTTCTTAAATAAATTATTTGTAATTGAAATAATCTCATAGAAGCCAACAAGACAAGTATGTATTAAATTCTATTTAGTATGTATGTATTTATAAATGTAATTTATTTTTGAAATAAATTTCTTAATGTAAGTAAAAATATATTTTTAGAGAATCAACAATTTAAAATCAATTGTTGATGAGTTCTAACTCGTTTATTCTATTTTGAATTGACAACATTTTCTAACTATGCATTCTTAATGCAATTATTTTTATATGCAATCATGTCATATGAGTTAATAAGTCAAGAAACCATTAATTGATTTTTATTTAACTATCATGTGGTTTAATATGAATGTATAAATGTGACATTGCTATTTCTAGAATAAAAATCCATGTAAAAAAATGCATTTTCTAATCAAACATGGATTAATGAATTCACAATGATCATTAAGTAGACTGTTTAAGTTCATTCAAGAGATGGGCCATAAATGGATTTCTTTAAACTTTTTGCACCATATGACATGATTTTCCCATCAAGATTAACATTTTGTAAATTTCAATTCTAAAATAAACTATTTGTACTTAAAATAATCTCATAGAATCCAACAAGGCTTAGAAGCTATTTATTTAATTCTTGTTAGTTATATGTATTGATATAAGTTTATAAATGTAATTTATTTTTGAAAAAAGCTCTTAACGTAAGTAAAGATATGTCTTTTACAAAATTAATTAGAATTAATTGATAATGAGCTTTAAGTTGTTTATTTAGACTATATGAAAAATCAAGTATCATAGATGAATGCCTTTTAATACATATTTAATCTTCAAAATCAATATCTTAAGGATAATTTATTTGTATTTACATTAAGATTTAATAATTAAAGAACACGGGGACTTATATAAATTTCAAATAAAATCCATGAGTTATGTTTCACAGTTATTTCTTCCCCATTAAAAATTCTTATCATTTTCTCCTCTTGGTGAAAGTAATGGTCAATCATGGTTTTCCATACAATTGGTTGGTGTTATTACATCGAGACTATTATTGGTTTTGACAATGTTGACAAGGAGAGATAAATACCCACACTACCATCAACTACACTAATATTTGAAAACCCCTGCCTCCACTACTTACAGGAAGACCACTAATTCTTGTTTACTTTAATTTGTGACACTGTCCATCACAATGGAATGACTTGAATACCCATTTAAGAACTCTCATTTGATGTACTTTGCTTTGAGTGGATATAGATCAATGGTGCTTAACCTTATTGAAATACCTAGATCAACAATGCCTAACTTTTATAATGGATGCCTGGATGCTATGAAGATGAATGATCACCTCCTCATTAGTGCTTTATAAAGGCATGAAGGGACAATAGGAAATTGAGCACAAAAACATTTTACTAAGCTTTTAATAGACCAGTTTCAATGCAATGCAAGGGATGCACATCCTTTCCATTTACACTAAGATCCTCACATCACCATCATTCATTTAAAAAATCCCCCGTAGGTTGTGGGAAAGGAGTTTAGAGTCAGCAAACACACCAACATCGAGGAATCTAGTATGTTATCCATAACTATAATATCTTTATTGGATGTTAGACATACTAATATGAATGATCTTAAATCAATTGCTTCTAAGAGTTTGATTTCACATTCCTATTGTATATTGACACTATTGTACATAACAACCCATGTTTGAACTATTCATGATCTCTACTTGGTTTGAAATTACTAAAATTATTTTTATGTTGAATTAAGTTAATATGGAGATTTACAAAAGAAAGAATGTTGTTGAAGGCCTTGTAATAAAAAACTTCCAAATTTAATGAAATATGTGTTCTTTGAGATGATCTCCTCAAATACACAATTAGTTTGAGCTTATGTTTGTCAATATTGAAGGAGGAGAATGATTAACGGTGGTCATGAATTATGGATGAATGCTAGAGTATGATCGTTTTATAGGAGAATGGTGCCTTGTAAAATTATTTCATTATTTCTTTAAATGTTCGGGGGATATTCAATAATGCCTAGGATGAAAGAATCACTTGGGGGGGATTTCTTTAGACATAGCACTCAATTCTAAATAGAGAATGTATTGATTATTTTGTGTGGTTGGTCCTCTCCTATCAGGAATCTATTTCTTTGTCTATATGCTCCATGATATTTATTACAATATGTTATTTTTTTACTCCAACTATCCAGAGATTTTATTGGAGATCACCTCAGAATTATTTTATGATTGTTGAACCTCTAATTGCTAGAAGCTTCGAACTTAACCGACTTATGCTTGTCAAATTATTTGTTTAGATAATTGGGCACCTGTATGAACATCATTGTGGGCAATTTTTATTTTTAGACCCCCTTACCATTGATCTCAAAGGGGGAGATAAGCATAAAGATGGAGGCTAATTTATCAATACTAAGGACAAAAGGTGGAGGATCAGTTTTTTTCCATCAATGCTAAAGGGGGGGATTGTTGGCATTGTTGTCATTGATGGAAAAGGAACAACACAAGAGTAGCAAGAAAAGGAGAAACAAGCAAGGAGTAGAGGCAAGGTATGCAGCAGCAAGGCAGGAACAACAAAAGAGTATCAAGGAAATATGAGAAGCAAGGTATGAAGGAGAAAATAAAATGAGAAGCAAGCAAAGGTGCAGCACAAGGAGTAGCAAGCAACAACAAGTAGTAAAAGAGAAACATCAAGGAACAATGAAGGAACAATGAAGGAGAAACAATAGGCAAAGGAGCAACAAAATGGAACAATGAAGGAGCAACAAAGGAAAAGGAGAAGTAGCAAGGAACAATGAAGGAGAAACAACAAGGAAATATATACACTGATGAACATGATCAATAATGCAAAGGAGCAAAAGAAGGAGGAGGAGTCATGATACATTGAATTTTTTTTATAATGTTGCAAATATTGCTATATTGAAGAATTTGTTGTGATGTGAAATTGGTTGATTGAGTTGAATTGTTGTGATGCAAAGGAAAGACTTGAAGGCAAAGGAAAATATTCCTTTGATGCATCAATGATAAATATTGGTATTTGATGTTGGCATCACGTTGATGCATTTAAAGATTGCACGTGGTTGAAATTAATATTGGATGGATTATTTATTTTTTGTGTTATAATATTCAAGATATGAAGAGTTTGGAAACAAATGAGTGGAAGGCAAAGTGTAAAGCCTATTCACTTCATATTCCTATGTGGGATACAAACAACCAAAAAACTATCTTTATAAAAGATGTGATTTTGGAAGGCATTGAAGAGGTTAGAGAATTGAAGAATGAAATAGAGTTGATTGAACTATTATGCATTAGTTACCTGGCACTTATGAAGTTGATGTGAAGAATATTTGAAGGGAAGAAGATGGAGAAATGAAGATGGAGATATGAAAAGTTTATGAGAAGGTAAACCAGCACATTGTTATTTCTTGTTTGCATCAGGGGATGGTATTCTCCTTTCAAGTTGAGGGATGATAAATATCCAGTTGGAGATGGTTGAGGTAGGAGCCTCCTGTGGGTTGTAGCCTACAGAAAACATATGGGAGTTGGATATTCCTTGCATGTTGCAGCTTGCAGAAAATTGAGGTAGTAGCCTCCTGTACGTTGGGGCCTACAAAAAATCATATGTAATAAGGAGTAGGCACTTGCCTTTGCATCACAAGAATAATAAAATAGTGGTTTTCTTCCTTTATGGGTTTCCACATATTTCTAGTGTCAATATGAATTATTATTATGTGTTGATATGATGTTTTAGTTTGCTTATTAATTGTTGTTCACATATTCAAATTGTTGGTCATCTTTTGCTAAGCTTCTCATGTAATGGTTCAGTTAATGATATTGAAGAAAATAATTTAATGTCTATGAATATACTAAATTGATTCACCCCCCTCCCCGCAGTTTAGTCACATTTTCATCAAGTTGAGTTTTTCTCGTATGTGACCTAACCTCCAAGTTCCAATTATGGAAGTGAGTTCTACCAACCAAAAACATACTACCATCCCTCAGGGACCCCAAATCACCCAGGTGTCTGACAACCACCCCTGGTGATAAATCCCCAACATGGAACTTCTTTTTCTCAGGCTTTAAACCCCAACTTTAAGCATGAGACATTATGCATGCGATTGGAAGGCTCCAACCAGATGCATGAGCCTCACTCCATGTGGTTACAACTACATTTTTCCAGCTTAGAGTGTGCAGTTACGAGATCAATGCCACTTTTTCAAGGCTAGCATTCAACCCACTGCCAAGAACTTTCCATAATCAAATATAGGATGATAAAAAGTATATATAATGAATACTAAGGCTATATCTTGCTCAAAACATGGTAGTCACATGATAAATAGTTTTTCAAACACATGGTAAACATAGTAGTTACATGTCATGAATTCATATATGATCATGATCTTCTTAACTTCATCAGAGAATCGTCAAGAAGGATCAATTCCCTATCAACCTAGTTGCAATGACACTTGTTATCCCATGCAAAGATTAATAATTCAATAACTTATAAAATCATGAACAAGATCCATATCAAGAACACATCATTAAACCATGCTTATAACCAACATATAACGAGAATAAAATCCAAGAAAAACCAATCATAAGATCAACATAATAACCAATACATGTGCTTATTGATCATAATAAGAAAATGACTCATATTAACATATACAAAAGGAAATTGCGTCAGGGACTTCCACATACCACCCAACCATAGATTGGGTGGTGTTACTTCTCAAATTGTTCTATGCCGAATCAATTACTTTAGCCCAATTCAATACTTCAATTAGAAATATCTTTAATAATAATAAAAAATTTCAATCATCAATAGTTATTGAAGATAGAACAATAAATGCAATGACAAAGGAGACAATCAACAAATCAACAAGAGACACCATATTTGGTCAAAGAACAGGGAAAAAACCCATTATGGGGGAAAACCCTTTGAATTTCTTCTTCTATTAGATTGTCATAAAATGTTTCAGCAAATAGTACAATGAGAACAATACAATATCATCCAGAAAAATAACCAAATAACATCCATAAATATGTTTCCATCATCAATATACATCAGAGAAAATGTTTCTTTTCTTCATTCAATCGCGGTCAACTTCGATCAACTGTAAAATTCCATCCCTACTTTCTAGTCGCAAGGAGGAGGAGTTGTGGGAGTGTCTGGGAGATTTCAGTCACTCCCTTGAGCCTATAAGCCAACGATTGCAGCCAAATTTATCCTTTGACAAGCCAACAAATGTAAGCCAAAACCCTAGAAACATGAGCGAACTTCAAATATTGTAATCTCGGACCTTTGCGAACTTCTTTTGTTGACCTAACCTCAGAATTGTGTGAACCAATCAATGAAAGAAGAAGAGGAATATTCTTAGTGATGTCCAAATGATATTGAGGTCACTTGTATTTATAAGCTTCCATGGGTGACCAATTTTCCATTACGGGTGACTTGTCCAAATGTGCATGTGTGGGCTTTTCTTCAAGAGTACACTTTCCCTTTTCCAAATTTGATGATCTTTAGGATGATTTTGGTCCTTTCGAAAAGAGGAATTCAATGCAATAATCATATCCATAAAAAGAGTCATCCCAAGTGGAATTTTACCCTAACCAATTTAACACTCCCTTTGAACTAGGGAGAATTCCATCTGCATCATGTCATGTGTATATTGTAGTCATATAATGTCCCATCTCTACTCAACTCTATTTGTTGAAGAATTCCCCAATATAAAGAAGAAGAATCATTGGGGAGAATCAACTACCATCCAATATAACATCGAAGAGAACATCTCAATCTGAAATAATATCAGGGAGCACATCTCAACCTGAAACCACATTGAGAAGCACATCTCAACCTGGAATCTCATGGGGGAGCTAAGTATCTCTGACCTCATATCAAGAAATAGGTGATATAGGGGAGCACATCTCAACACATCCTATTACCTACTGATCTTCCCATCAATTCCCTTTAAGGGTAATGTGGTATAACACTTGCATCATAATCTGAGCTTGGGCTAGATACCCGACTTACCAAAAGGTAAGGATCACATGCCCCAAGCCTCCTCAACCCATTGTCCAAACTAGGAGGGACAATCCCAACAAGCTCAGCTTGTGAGTAAGATGTCAACTAGGGTATACTCTCCAAAGACCGAGACATGGGAGAAACCTATCCAACCCTATGGGTAATAGATAGGGGTGATACCTTATTATTTAGAGTTCCCTAAACCTCAGGAGCCCTCTATCTCAATTCCACACCCTAAGAGATCAAAAAGGGGGGAAGAGCTAGCTCAGTGTCCTCGATTAGCAATGCCCCCTATCAGGAGGGGTAACATTTATCAATCCAAGCTACTCCTTGAAGACCAAGAACTTTCATTTAAACAAAGCCTTAGTGAGAATATCTGCAATCTTCTCATCAGTCGATATATGATGGAGTCTAATGCCTCCTCTCTACACCATGTCTCGAATGAAATGATATCATATCTCTATTTTCTTAGAATTGTCATGAAATACAGAATTCTCTTCCAAATAGATCCCACTCTTTTTTTCACAATATATCACTGTAGTGTCCAAGACCTACTCAAATAGCTCTCCAAATAGCTTCCTCAAGCAAACTACTTCACAACTATCCATGTTAGTGGCAATATACTCTACCTTAGCGGTACTGAATGCTACCGACTTCTACTTCCTACTCATCCAAGATATCATGGCAGATCCAAGGATAAATTAACATCCATATTTACTCCTCCTGTTGATAACATTTCCTTCCCAATCAACATTGGTGTATCCATGAAGTCAAACACCTCTTGTAGAATATCTCAGACCATGTGTGATTGTCCTATGCAAATATATCAAAATGTGTTTGGCGGTGATCCAATGTGCATGGAGAGGCTCAATCATGAATTGACTCAACGTGTTCACTACATAACATATGTCTGAATGGGTGTTCACTAAGAACATTAGAGCCCCAATCAACTATCTATAATTGGATGGATTCATGAAATTAGGTCATGTAGCTTCTCCACATAAATTCTTGAAATTAATTTCCATCGGTGTAGGTAGGGACTTGCATTCTATAATTTTGTGTCTCTCCAATAGCTTCACAACATATTTTCCTTGTGAAAGGAAAATCTTACTGGGCCTTTTCCATACCTCAAGGCCTAAAAAGTAGTGCATGGGTCCAAGGTCCTTCACCTTGAATTTAGAGGCTAGCTCCCTCTTACACTCAATCATCAGGGGCTCACTACCTGTCAAGAATAGATCTTCAACATAGAAAACCAAAATAAATGACATGACTTGGACTACCTTGAAGTAGAGGTTGGGATTGACATTGCTTCTAGTGAATCCCAGCTTCACCAAATATTTGTGAATTGAATTCAGAGGCTAGCTCCCTCTTACACTCGATCATCAGGGGCTCACTACTTGTCAAGAATAGATCGTCAAGATAGAAAACCAAAATAAATGACATGACTTGGACTACCTTGAAGTAGAGTTTGGGATCGATATTGCTTCTAGTGAATCCCAACTTCACCAAATAATTGTCTATGCAGGCTTACCATGCTCTGGGGGCTTGCATCAAATAATGTAATGCCTTCTTCAACCTACAAACATGTGTCTTTCGATCCTCTACTTCAAATCCCAGTGGCTACTTAACGTACACTTCTTCTTGTAACATACCATGAAGGAATGTCATATTTACGTCCATCTGATGAATGGCCCATCCCTGACTTGCGACGAAGGAAACTATCGAATGAATGGTTGTATATTAAGCCATAGGTGAAAATATATCATCATAATCTTCTCTCTCTTTCTAGGAAAATCCTTAGGCTATGAATCTTGCCTTGAATTTATCAATGCTACCATCAACTCCATGTTTGATCTTGAATAGCCACTTTGAAGTCATCACGACTTTTCCCTTTGGTCTCAGCATGACATCCCATACATGATTCTTCATAATTGATTCATATTCTTCGGCCATAGTATCCTTCCAAACTTGTTCCTTCATAACTTCTTCAAAGGTGGGAGGTTCAACTTAAATCATAGTGCTCATGGCTGCACTATACCCCCGATATCTACATGGCCTATTGTTTTCTCTAAGTGATCTTTGAATGAGATCCCGTCTCTCATCATCCTTTAATGTGTCCTGAATCTAAAGTGGCCTCTTCATGGCGGGAGGATCACATGGAGGAGGATCTAAAGGATCCATGGGATCATCAACAATATCTGTCTCAGATTTGGGCATGAAAGGACCATCTAAAATATCCGTGTCATCATTCTTCTCAAGAGGAGGAGGTGGAGGAAGGTCCCTTGATTTCCCAAGGGAAACATATTCATCAAATGTAACATCCATGATAATTTCAAATTTGCTTTAACCAAGAATATATATTCTAAAGGATTTAGAATAGTCACAATATCCAACAAACATACCTTTCCTTCTTGTGGCATCCAACATGTTTCTTTTGTCCTTTGGCACATGAAGTTATACGGGGTATCCAAAGATACAGAGATGGCTAACATCGGGCTTGATACTTGTGAACATTTATTTCGTAGTCTTACTGTCCAATGCTTGATGAGGCAACCTATTTTGAACGTATATGACAACAGTTGTTGCTTCTCCCAAAAGGAAATTTGGCAACTTTTGATCATGGAGCATAGCACGAAAAACTTCTATAATGGACCTATTATTTATTATAGCCACTCCATTTTGTTTGGGAGTATCGGGCATAATTGTCTCTTTCTTGATACCTTCCCTCTTGCAAAAATCAATTAACTCCTTTGACATGTACTCTCCCCCATTGTTAGACCTGAATATTTTGATTTTCTTCCATGTTTGATTTTCAATCAAAGCTTTGAACTCCTTGAAAATTTTGAAGGCTTCATCCTTGTGCTTTAAATAATATATCCATGTCTCTCTTGAAAAGTCATCAATGAAGGTGATGTAGCAGAGATAGCCACCAATAGAGTGCACGAGAATCGAACCACATATGTCGGAATGAATGAGATGGAGGATGTCAATTTTCTTGTTCTCGCTAGAGGAGAATCATACCCTTGTCTTCTTCCCACTCGCACATCCTAGACATACTCCATCATGTAGGGCTTGAACCTTGGGAATCCCAAATACCAATTTCTAGAATTTTCGAAGTGCATCATAATGTAGATGGGCCAATATTTTTTGCCATTACTCGCTTAGATGATTAGTATCATGGACCAATGTTAGAAGAGGTCTACTATTGACTCAATAGATTCCTTCAAATCTCGATCCCAATGTGAATGCATATCTCATAGGTGATCCAATAGGTAGAGTAAGAACCTTGCACATACATCACATCATAAAGAAAAATAGATTCCCTAGAATTCAAATGAAATTTGACGAACCCAAAGTCATAGATGGGAAGAATGTAATTGTCTCGAAGAATAATTTTCAAATTTGTCTCCCTCTCTATCAAATTAGAGAGAACTTCCTTATACCCAGAGAAGTGATGAGTTTCCCTACTATCAAATAGCTAACTATCCCATGAATCCAGAGGAGAAGAAATAATAAGGGAGATATAAAAATATATTCAGATTGATTTGCAACATTACTTTCATACCTGGAGAATCTTGACTTCTTTTGGGGATGATGATATTCTTCATGATCACTTGGAGCATATCTTTTGAATATTCTTAAATATCTTCCATTGCAATCATTCCTTTAGTCATCTTTTATTTTTCAATCATCAAACATGTTGTTGTTACTTCTAGTGTTGTAGCATGGACCATGGTTCTTCTCGGGGCATTCTTGAGCATAGTGGCCTTTCTTATGACAATTTTAGAATTAAATGTGCAATAATTCCTTCCTTCTATTTGAATTTCAAGGAGGAGGCTTCCTTGAATTTAATATACCTCATTTTCCTTTCTTCTTCTTCTTTTCATGATCGATGAATGCAGTGGCGTCTCCCTCTTCATGCTTTGAATCCTTCCTCTTGATATCATCATTGATTCTTCTTGAGTGATATTTCCATCAATCCCATCAAATGAAGGGAGGATATTATTGTTTCTTACAGTAGTAATAAAGGTTTCCCAATAGGAGGGAGACCTCTTAGAGTCACAATCTCCAATTCCCTTTCAGGAACATATTCCCCAACTCTTTGCAATTGATTTGTAAGACAAGATATCCTCATAATGTAGGATTGCACAGACTCTCCTTTTTTCATCTTGGTGTCTTTGAGTTGATCTTTCAAAGAGATGATTTCATTCAAACTTTTGAATTCATACATGCCAAATATCTTATCATACATGTCCTTAGAATTCCTCAAAATTCCAACATATGCAAGTAGATTATCTTGTAAACCGTCAGCGATAATTTTCTTTGCTTTTAACCCACCTTTCTTGTGCTTATTATTGGTAGCAATGGAAGCATTATCTGAAGGCTCAGGTACTTTTCCTTGAATATTTTCCAAAACATCATTGTTATCAGCTATGATCTCCAACCTGACTTTCCATGTAGCAAAATTGGATGAGTCACCCAAATTTTCATTTTCCTTGAAGAAGGAAGACATCTTGACTTGACTAGATAGGCTCCTTCAATTTCAAAAGATGATTTCTTCAATGCTTGTCTCCTTTTGGGCTTGTGCTTCACCTTAGCTCTAATACCATGTTAATTCTCAGATTTTTCTATGCTAAATCAATTACTTTAGCCCAATTCAATACTTCAATTAGAAATCTCTTCAATAAAAAATAATCTTTTCAATCATAAACAATAATTGAAGATAGAACAATAAATTAAATGATAAAAAATACAATCAACACATCAACAAGAGACACTAGATTTGGTCAAAGATCAGGAAACAACCCCACTACGGGGGAAAACCCTTTAAAAATATTCTTCTATTAGATTGTCATAAAATGTTTCAGCGGAGATTACAATGAACCCAATACAATATCATCCAGCAAAATAACAAAATAACATTCATAAATATGTTTCCAGCATCAATATACATCAGAGACAACTTTTCTTGTCTTTGGTCAACTGTAAAATTTCAGCCCTACTTTCTAGTCGTAGGGAGGAAGAGTTTTGAAAATTACTGGGAGATTTCAGTTGCTCCCTTGATCTTATAATCTAATGACTGCAACCAAATGTTTCCTTTGACAAGCCAGTGATTGTAAACCAAAACCCTAGAAACATGTGTGAGCTTCAGATCTTGTAATCTCATACCTTTGTGAACGTCTTTTGTCGACCCCATCTCAGACCCGTGCGAACCAATCAATGAAATAAGAATAGGAATATGCTTGGAGATGTCCAAATGAGCTTGAGGTCACTTGTATTTATAGTCTTCCAAGGGTGACCAAGTTTCCATTAGGGTTGACCTATCCAAATGTGCATGTGTGGGATGTTATTCATAAGTACACTTTCCCTTATCCAAATTTTATGATATTTCGGTTGATTTTGGTCCTCTCGAAAAGAGGAATTCAATGCAATCATCATCTCCATCAAATGGGCTATAAAAAGTTGAATTTGACCCTAGTTACCAATTTTAACAGGCTAAATCAAACCTCTCTTTCATCCAATCACCCTCATGCCATATTCCAAGCATGAATGTGGGATCATATGGGTTAAACCAAAATAGAACCAACTACAACTTCTAGAGGCCAAAACACCTCAACCCACAACCATAGTGATTTCTCCTAAACAGGTCCAGAAATCAATTATACCAAAACAAGTTTGGGTGCCTCTGACTTCCTTCACCATCTCCAGAGGAATTTTCCTATCTCTACCCATCCATCAAGAGTTCCAGGAGAAATCCCATCTCCACCCTTGACCCATGGAAATTTTCCCAAGGCCACCTCAACCAGGATCCAAGTATACTAACCATCTAAACCTTAATCAAAATAGAGAACCCACTACATCATGGCTATCCATGAAATGGAAAGGCAAGGATGAAACCACTTTCAATCAAGGCAAATCCCATGGCAATGATCATAACAAAGTGACAAAAAATCCACATGCATGTACCATGCATTAAAGCATCAACAAGGAAATCACATATGTAACTTGTTACCTTCAATGTACTCTTGTTGCAGTTGTTGTTGATCCAACATTCTTTTCCACTACCCACAAATTCCTTTTCTTTCGTACTTCTCTCCATGTCCAAGTGAATAATAGGATGCTCCAAGAATGCTCTAAGTGTATAAGAGTGTGGAAGAGAGCTATAATGATCAAGCGCTGAACCAAAACTGTCAAAAGTTGAAATTGATCAAAAGTTGAACTAACCAAAGTTGTGAACTATTTATCTAATGCCTTTTTATCATTGATGTTTCATGTCTCTTCCTTTCCTTTTTCCTTTTTTCTTTCATTTTCCTTCATTCTATCTCTAATTTCCCTTACATGCATATTAGTGTCTCTTCACCTTCCTTTTCTCCTATTTTCCTTTATTTCATCAATTAAATGTCATTTATTGCCTCTTTTCATTTTCCAATGCCTTTGCTAATTTCCATAGCCATTAATAAACCATAAGTGATGCCCACTATAAAGTTTGTCCACCATTAAAATTGGAATACGAGTCCCATGACCTTGGTCTTATTTTATTTGCATGGAAAATCGACTAGGGGTTGATACACCAATTAACATCACTTAGTGGGGGTATTAAAGAAGATTGCCCATATATTTGTCCCAGATCCCATTTTGGTGTTGCATACTATAGATTGGGTTGTAGCTCCCCTCACATAATTCGTTGCACACTTTGCAACCGAGAAACTAGCATTCCTCTTGAAGTTGTAGGTTGGCCAGGCCCATAGCCTCCCTCAGACCACAAGTTCTTCCACATAGGCTTCTCTCTATCGCTAATACCACTCGACTAGAGATGGGTACTAGGCTTCTCCCAACTTGTGCACATTGTTGGCGTGCCCCCTTGGCCGGGGGGGTGCCAAAAAGAAGAGAAAACTGAAATGACAAGAACAAGCTAATTTGACACATGGAAACTGACATAATTGCAAAACCCTAGGCAATTCTACCCTACCAGTGGTGGAAACACAGATAGTGTTGTCACTGATAGTGTTTCTGTTAAGTTATGGTATGTTCTATGCTTATAACAGTTTACTTCTTTTTCTTATTATATTCCACAGATTAGCAATTACATATAAAGTAAAGTGCAGATAGAACATTAAACGATCGACAGAAAGCAAGCCAAGACAAGAGACACAAGATGTGGCGGCTAGCCAGGGACAAACCCCACAATGTGTGGGGAAACCCTTTGATCAAATCTTATTTTATCCTCAATAATTCATCAGAGAGAAATAGTACAATGAATCTAATTCATATCAGCAGTAGCAAACCCTAGATCAGCAACATCAACATTAGCGGCTTCATTATCAAACTAGGGCAGACGATATCTCACAAACCGACCGTTGGATTGACTT
>APFE030283872.1:2947-26043 GCA_000404065.3 Pinus taeda | reverse complement strand
TGGGCTTCTATGGGGCACAATAGTAACAATATGGGCACTACATGGGTACATTAATATAATAAGTGGGTTGTACTAATAAAAATAAGGGGTTACACTAGTAGTATAGGGGCCTAACAGGGCATGTGGAAGTAGGTCTCATGGTGGTCACATTTCAGATAAAGATGACATTGTTAGAGATGGTAGATTGTTGGATACTCCGGATAGGAGAGGTGATGGATACAGGTACTATTCTAGTTATGGTTCTGATAGGCATCATGATCGTCATCGTTATCATCCTTACAAGAGGAGTGGTAGGGGATACTTGCTAGATGAATTTAAGAAAGCAAAGCCACCTACTTTTGATGGAGACTTGAAGAAACCAGAAGATGTAGAGGCTTTGATACTTGGGATGAACAAGTTCTTTGAGTTGCATGAGTACACAGAAAACATGAAGGCCAGAATTGTTATCTTTAGCCTGAAAGGTAAAGCATATATTTGGTGGGAAGATGTGAAGCGGGTCAGAGACATCAATGTAGAGGACTTGAGTTGGCATGAGTTCAAGAGGCTTTTCAAGAAGAAGTACTTGTCAGAAAGGTACTACAACAGTGAGGCCAAAGAATTTTATGAGCTAAAGATGGGATCAATGACAGATGAAGAGTGCACTACCAAGTTTCTGAAGCTATTGAGGTATGTATTGTATCTTAAAGATGAGAAGGCTAAAGTTCAACAATTTTTCAGTGGTTTTCCATTAGCATTTAGAGATTAGATTGAGTATGATGAGCCTTGATCACTTGAGGAAGTATTTGGGAAATTGAAGCATTGCTATGAACAATCAAAGCGTAAGAATGAATCTTAACAAGGATGGAAAGGGAAGGATAAGGATAAAGGTAAAGGTAAATGGCAGCCAAAAAGAGCAAGGCCTCAGAATGCAGACGAGAAAGAAAATGTGACACCAAAAAAGAGGTTCAATGCAGCTAGACACGGACATGGGTCACAACAGCAGCATAGAGGTGAGGGTATTGGTCAGTTGGAGTGTTGTACATGTGGTAAGGAGCACCTTAAGAGAGATTGTCCATAGAATCAGGGTGGTAGGCCTCAGATATATAGTGCATAGAAGGCACATACTGTTGGGGATGTTGGTCAAAGCATTTCTTGTATTTATGCAACATTGGATAACAAACAGGAAAACCACCATGCATCTATCATTGAGATGGATGGTAAGCTTTGTGATCAAGTTATTTCTATTTTTATTGACTTTGGATCTAATTATAGCTATGTTAGCCTTGACTTGGTGGATAAGTATGATTTGAGTAAGGAATTGCATGCAAAATCTTAGTTAGTGCAGTTGGCTATATGTACAAAGAAGCGAACTCGTTATTGGGTAAGAGCTTGTGCATTTGATTTTAATGGTATGCCTACCGCAACACATTTGAATGTATTACCGTTGGGATCATACAATATGTTGTTGGGCATGGATTGGTTGTATCTTCATATGACCAAGGTGGATTGTTATGACAAAGATATTGAGTGTGTGGATGACAATGGGGAACCAAGAGTCTTACAGGGAAAGAAGAAAGCCACATCAGTTGGATGGTGACAACTATGCAGGCAAAGCATAGTCACAGAAAAGGGTGTGTTATTTGCAGTGCACATTTCTAGTGACAAAGGTAAGGAAGTTGAGGATGCAGATATGTTTTGAGTAGGTACCTAGTTCTACAACAGTTTCAGGATGTATTTCCTAAGGACATTTTAGAGTTGCCACCTCACAAGGAGGTAGACCTTTCTATTGAGTTAGTGCCAGGGGCAGCTCCAGCATCAAAAGCACCTTACAGGCTGAGCACACCTGAGTTGGTAGAGTTGAAGTTGCATTTGAAGGAAATGTTGGACAAGGGATACATTAGGCCAAGTGTATCACCATGGGGCGCACTGGTATTGTTTATGAAGAAGAAGGATGGTACTCCCAGATTATGCATTGACTATAAGTAGTTGAACAAAGTGACTATTAAGAACATGTATCCGTTATCAAGAATTGATGACTTGTTTGATCAGTTGAAGGGAGCAGTAGTGTTCTCGAAGATTGATCTGAGATCCAGATATCACCAGGTATGCATCAAAGTGGAAGAAATTTACAAGACAATTTTCCGAACCAGGTGTGGGCATTATGAGTTTGTTGTAGTTCCATTTGGTTTGACTAATGCTCCAACTACGTTTATGTAATTGATAAATAGTGTGTTGCATTCGTATTTGGATAAGTTTGTTATTGTGTTCATTTATGACATATTGGTATATTCTAAAAATGAGGAAGAGCATGCCAAATATTTAGCAGCAATGTTGAGGTTGTTGAGAGAGAATCAATTGTATGCTAAGCTGAGCAAGTGCAGTTTATTTTAGACTAAGGTACATTACTTGGGACATGTTTTCTCCAAGGAAGGCATTACAATAAATCTAGAAAAGATAAGGGCCATCATGGAGTGGGTAGCTCCTAGAAATGTGGATGAGGTGAGATGTTTCATGGGGTTGGCAGGCTATTACAAGAGGTTCATCAGGAACTTCTCACAGATTGATTATCCTATTACATCATTGCAGAGGAAAGGTAAGAAATTTGACTAGGCAGAGGAGTGTGAAGCCAATTTTGAGTAGCGTAAGCAGTTGTTAACACATGCACCAGTGTTACAGATTGCAGATCCGAACAAGAAGTTTGTAGAATGTACAAATGCTTTCAAGAGAGGACTTGGTGGAGTCCTTATGCAAGATGGACATGTGGTATGCTATGAATGAGCATGAGAAAAACTACCCTACACATGATCTTGAGTTAGCAGCGATCATACATGCATTGAAGATGTGGAGGCACTATCTTCTTGGCAGAAGATTTATAGTGATGAGTGATCACATTGGGTTGCGGTATTTGTTTGACCAAATGAATCTGAACGCCCGACAGACTAGATGGTTGGCCACGATCAGTGAGTTTGACTTCGATTTCGAGTACATCAAAGGAAAGGAGAACAGGGTGGTAGATGATATTAACAGGTGGGTACATGTAAATAATTTAGCAGCTATGAGATCTTATGGGACAAACTTAAAGGATATGATCTTACAGGAAGGTCAGCAGAATGTCAGGTATATGGAGATTGTGCATAGGTTTCAGCAGAGTACAGGTACATGTACAAGCACAGGTAGTGGCGCAGGTACAGGTACAGGTGCAGGTGCAGGTGCACAAGATGTGAACTATTGTCTTACACTACATGGATTGGTCAGATTTAGCGATAGGATATATGTGCTAGGCAATAGTGAGCTCAAGAAGGTGATCTTAAGGGAGTTTCATGCAAAACCATATTCAGGTCACCCAGGCTATTAGAAGACAATGACCACATTGAAGAAATTTTATTATTGGTCGAATCTTAAGAAGGATGTAGCGGAGTTTGTGGCTAGGTGTTTCGATTGTCAGCGTGTGAAGGCAGAGTGTAAGCATCCAGGTGGACTGCTACAACCGATTGTTATGGGTAGAATCACCCTAGGGTCTTGGGTTGAGAACCCCAACAAAGCGGAGGGCATATATCATAAAGAGACATGCAAATAAGCAGTCATAGTACTTAAACTACTGAAATAGGAAGAAAAAGTATTACCTGAAGGTCCTACATTTGAGGTCGTTCCCATAGGGTCCAAACCCTCTGCTTCTTCCAATGCCTTTAAACCTGCAACTCATTTAAGCAAAGCATATACAACAACAGTAATAGAAAGAATGTTCATGATATAAGTGTTAGGTCATATAAGAATATAAGCAAATAAGCATTAACATGAGATTTTATAAGCAAATCACAACATAGATTAATGCATAAAGACCATAAACATCAGGAATAAGACAAAGCCTCTTTATTAATGTAAGTTAAAGAAAATATGGAAGAACTACAACCTGCATCGTCTAGTCCACCGGCTCTAAGCGAAACTGTCGTTCGAATCCGTCCTGCCCAGGCCTCAACAATCCTCCTCCATAAGTATACACAAGGATGTTATGAAGGGATGATGGATATCTCAAGAAGGAAACAGAGGTTTCCTATCACTTGGGAGTGCAAAAGGCACAGGGATTTCTTCAGACTTGATCAGGGATGTAATCAACTATAATAACAAGATCTAATTTTTTCTCCTCCCTTATGCCTTCCCATGGAGGTTTATTTATACTTCTCCAAATTAGTTTTTTTAGTTGGGAAACAGTTGGGCCACGGGCTATGGTAGGTGAGTGACACATAAAACCCGTAAAATCTACATGAATTTAAGGAGATTATATATTTTTTTATATGTTAACACATATACGCGGTTTAGCTATAGATTGATCCGCGTGTATACACTCTTTATACAGGGCAAAATGTAGAATTTAAAACATTATTTTTTAGAATTTGGACCAGGTCTGAAGGGAAGGGTTGCCCTAGTTCATACCACATAGCATGAAATCTACTGAGGGTGGTAAATGGTGCTATAACAGATGCCCCCTAACATATGAGGTTAGAAGGGGTACATGATGATCGAAATGTATTAAGTGTATAGAAGAAATCATGCAAAGACCTAAGAGGAGGTCACTAGATTTCAGCCTGCCAAGCCAGTGGAAGAGATCAGAAAGAAAACTGTTGTTTGAGGCGGGCATACCCATGCTCAGAGATAATAAAGCATGTCTGCATATCAAATACAAAAGCGGATCCAATATTTATACAAGTATAAAAGGACTGAAAATACATAATGGATCATTCGGTCAATTACATGTCACAATATCACATATAAAGAACTAATCAATGATGTTGAAGTAAAAAGATGATCACTGAAGTCATAAAGTTGATCTAGAAAGTACCAAGTCAAATAGTGGAATAAATGGTACTGCACGCAACTCAGGTGCCAACATATATGATGTTGTTGTAATGAAATGCAACATATAAGGTAGATGGTGTCACTAGCAGAAACAGGAGGAACTGGCAAGTGATCCAACAATTGTTGATGCAAACCTGAGGTCTTCACGGACCTTCGTGGTACATTTATACACAATGGGAATAAATGACCTGAAGTCGACCATGTGAGAAATCGTTTGATTACCGGTCATTGATGTATATCGTTAACAAAGACTACTCACCGATAATGATGATGAGAGCCAAGGTACCTAGTACAATCTAACAAGTACGAATAAATGAGATGAAGTTAAACACTTGGAAGAATCTATCAATCTTGAGACAATGATGTTTTCCCACTATCGATAGTGAAGGAGTCTTCCATTGATGACTGCAAACCCTAAGGTACTGCCAAATGGACTCTAGACCTTGTTCTTAGAGAAATGAGTTGAAGTTGATGGGAAAAGATCTGTTAGAAGGAAGGCATTAAGGCATCCTTCATTAATCTAGTGCGAGTGTAACCCGCAGGCTAATAATGTGGAAGGAACCAGACGAAGAAAGATGTAGTAATGAAATCGAAGCATGTTTCCAGCATACACAAGATGTAGCTAGCGCACGATAGAAACCCTTTGAACCAACCAATAATGAAATTTGACATAGAGGCGAGGAATCCACCAATAGGGTCAAATGGAAACCAAGGTACTGCACAAATCCCAATGTGTGATAATGAAAGCTGACGTCGAACGCAAGGGAAACCACTCAGCCAAAGACCCATGGTACTGATTGATGTTGAGCACAAGGTGACCTATCAATAATGAAAATAGGGTCAGGGTGTGGCTTTAGGCCTACTCTTAGAGCAATTTGTTGTAGTCTATAAGAGCAAGACCCGCCAGCAAGAAGTCAATGGATACCTTCTCAAACCAACACGAGAAAAGGACCAAATAGTTGATGTGATAGTGAACATGACTCTAACAACTAGGGATGGCCGACTGAAAATAAGTCAAGAGACACCGTAGAAAGGCTGACTCAGGTTTACTTCCCTTGAACATAAGCACGACTCAAATGTGAAAATATGGTGGCATATGATAACTTTGTATAAGTTTTTCACGCAAGAGGCACAAACAAACTCTCCATGTGATTGGAAGAGATAAACAATCGGAGGAGTACTGAACCAATAACAAGGTTAAGGCTCTCCTAAGTCAAACCAAAGCCCTTCCAAATGGAGGAAAGACTTAATTTTGAGTGCTTTGTTCAAGGGTGACACAATTGAATCTCGCTGCCATCAATCATGGAAGTAATGTACTGTTCTAGTTTTTTGTTTTTGTTTTTATTTTGTTTTGTTTGTTTGTTTTTTTTATTTGTTTTTGTTTTTTTTTTTTCATATTTAGAAAGCCTAAAAAATAATAAAAGATTGCTTATGGTACAGTGGAAAGCACGAGTGTCCAAGTACAGATGCGCTAGTTCTTGGGAGGGGAACATTCCTATGCTCAATGCAAGGTGACGAAACTAGTCAATGGCACTCAAAGGAATGTTCTTTCCACGGGTAAAAGGTGTCAAGTTGCAGAGGCTAAGTGATTGCAAGGTTTATTTTGCAGAAAGACATGGTCAAAAAGTGGCTTATACACGAATCCAAGTGAAGCCGAATTAAGGCCAAAAGGTACAAATAGTCAACATGAAATGTAGTAATACAACTCAACACAAAGGAGCCTTTAGGGTATAAAGCCAGAAAAATAACGAAGAAGTAAGAGAATGAAGCTTCAATGCACAAGTCATGGCGGGACTAAAGAGGACTCCCGAGCCTACATAATATAGCAGCATGGGCAACATATGCTAGAGAGGATCTAACTAAGATTCCCATGTAAAGGTTGGCTCTACCATCATGTCATGATTTTATAAGTCGGCGAGTGAAAATGGTTTATGAAACAAGACATGATGGGGTCAACCCTGTGGCCAAGATATTGCAGTATGGAGGCTAGTATGCAAAAATGCAATGGAAAATGATGTTCCCTAACCTATATGCCAGTGAAAAAAATGACACCTGCCATGACTGGTCTATAGTCATGGAATCGAAGCAGTGTCTCAAAATACCCAAAGTATCTTGAAAAAATGACCCATCCCAACACTCCAAGCCAAAAAGGTCATAAAGCTCATAAAGTTTTGAAAAGAAAAAATGAACTTTAGAAAAAGTGATTTTCACATGTCAACTTATATAAATACCTTTTGACTTACAATTCTTCATTTGTGTTGTGATCAAGTGAGTGAAGGAGCTTTGGAGCAAAAATCCAAGCAAGCTCAATCCATCAAATTCATCCATTCATTCAACCTTCAACCCTCCAGGTAACCTTCTAAATGATTTTTTGATAAGTTTTACTGTTTTTAAAATGTTTTGTCCAAAATTCCACCGTTAAAAATTATGCTTTGCATACACGCGGGTTGGACACGGAAGCCTCACGTATAGAAAGGCCCTACACGTGACTGTGTAAATACCGAACCAGCGTGTGCACAGTTTTAAAATTTAAAACACAGTTTTTAATGATCCAAAACACTTGTTTTGCAGAATGTCGATTATGTGGCAAGAAAGGGAACATAGTGTAATGAAGTGATGTATGATCCAATTGCATTAGATGCCTTACGAGGATGCAGATTATTGAAAATTTTCAAAATGCTAAATATGAAGGTAAATACCAGATTGCTTGAGATGCTGATCTGTTATTGGGATCTAGAAGAAGATGTTTTTATTATTGACCAAATGCCTATGAGGATAGAAATAGAGGATATCTATTTCATCACTGGTCTTTCCCGAAGAGGAGAGAGGGTAAACTCAACAGGAAGAACAAGAGGGAGCCTCAATGTAAAGGACTACGTACGCATCTATTGCCTATGCAACACCGAAAAGATTGGAACCTAGATTCCAATTAAACATGTAGAGAGCTTGGCCTTGAGAATCCTTCTCTTTACCATTGCCAGAGTGAATGGTTCAACTTCTCTACATCAGGATTCTCGATTTTTGATGAGTCTAGTAGTGGAGTGTCTCACGAGAGTTCTTGATTGGTGCACACCCCTCTTGGCCAATAAGAAAAAACAACTTACATCTATCCGAAAAGGTCAGACAAAGAACTTTGGATATGGAACCATCTTGTGCTCATTTTTCTTTGAGAGAGTACCAGGGCTTCGTCCCAAGGTATTGTCCACCATCACCAGCCCGAGGGATCCACGAATGGGTAGATGGGCTGATATAATGAAGAGACTAGGGGGTGATGAGGTCCTTAGAAACACTTTTGATGACGAGTTCTTTTCCTAGTGGGAACAACAAGTCATAGCAGTTGAGGACTACCCCTATGCTGGCATGGACTTTAGAGGAGATCCAGATTTGGTGTTGTCACCAGATGTAGCGTGGGGAGCCATAGGTACAAATATTTTTAATTTTTTAGATTTTTTTTGGATTTAAGTATAAATGAACTAAAAATATTTTTTATGAGACAAATACCTACAAAATTATTTTGATCATGACATAGATGTTGGACTCGTAAGACTTGAGGGTCTACCTAGACACAGGTTTCACATAAGAGACGTGAAGGGAGTCACAACAGAGACTGAGAGGACCCTCCATGTTGTCCGGAAACCCAAGTTAAGAGTCAATTTAGACATCATCTGATTCTGGAAATGACTACCATGGTCAATGACAATCTCTTTAGGAATACTAAACAGGGAAATGACTTGATTGAAGAGAAACAAGGTTGTTGTTTCACCATCATTCTTGAAAGTAGGCATAGCCTTGACCCACTTAGTAAAGTAGTTGACAGTTACGATGATATACTTGTGATTTCTCACCGAAGGTGGATTTCAAGTAGTGAAATCAATACCCCATTTCATGAATGGACTGGTGGTGATCACAGGGAAGAGAGGATTTGAATGCGCGCACATTTTTCAAGTATAAAATTTGCAAGGGTGGCATCTTTTAATCGCTTCAATATAATCCTTGAAGACCGAAGGCCAAAAGTAGCCCGCACGCAAAAAAAATTGGGTTGCTGCAAGCCCAAATAGATGACCACCACAAACTCCATTGTGGCAATCATTTAGCACATACTCAACTTCTTCTAAGGTTAAACAACGTCTAAGGATTGAATTAACCCTGCGACGATATAAAGTGTCACCTATAATAATGTAGCTTTTAGGCAGGTGACATAACTTTCTATGTTCATCCTTTGAAAAAGTGAGCGGAAACTTCGAAGTTTGGAGATATATAATGATATCTCCATACCAAGGATCTTGCGAGGAAATAAGGAAAAGATGTTCATCAAGAAAAGATTCCTCATAAACTATTTCTTCGTCACAAGGCAACTCTGAGATCAACTTTACAAATACTAAGGATTTCTTAGACTTAGCTAACATGAATTCTAGATCAAACTCTTGTAAAATGACAATCCATCTATTGTATTTGCCCCCAATCACTCGTGTGCTAAGAACAAATTGAAATGGATTGGCAATTGCTAAGACGAAAGTTTTTCGAAGCAGAATATAATGTCTAAATTGCTAGACAACATGGACAACTGCCAAAGCTAATTTCCCAATTAGAGAATAGTGCGGTTCAGGGCCCACTAAGCCTCGGCTCAGATAATAGATTACGTGCTCACTGAAAGCAGCATCTTCCTGAACTAGAACCATACCAATAGTTGATTTTGTTGTAGCGAGATATAAAAGGAAATCTCTGTTATAATTAGGTGGACTCAACAAAAGAGCAGAGGTTAATGCTTTTCTCAAAGCATCAAATGAGTGTTGCGTGAAATCATCCCATAGAAATGGGATCCCTTTCTTAAGCAATCTCATAAATCCTTGAATAATCTCGACATAATTAGCTATAAATCTCCTTAAGAAATTGGCTTTTCCTTGAAGAATCTAAAGTTGACGAATAGAGGACGGGGGAGGCAACTGAAGAATTGCCTCGACCTTGAAGGGATCTACACGAATCCCTTCACTAGCAATGATGAATCCCAACCACCGACTGCATGTGACGGTGAAAACACACTTATTCAGATTCAACCAGATTTTATAGAAATGACAGTGTTAAAAAATTAATCGAAGATGCTTCGGATGATCAATTCTCTTTCGAGAACGAGCTTCTAAATCATCCAAGTAAGCTTCGATAACGTGTTTGATATCGTGAAAAGCATATGACATGGCCCGCTGAAAGGTAGCTCTAACATTTTTAAGGCCAAAAGGCATCTTCTTATATGTGAATGTACCCGAGGGGCAAATAAAAGTTGTCTTATGTTGATCTTCCAGACGAATAGTGATTTGATTATAGTCAAAAAATCCGTCCATAAAAGAGAAAATCGCATTACCCGCACACTCATCGATAATCTAATCAATAAAGGGTGTGGGGTGATTATCTTTAGGACAAGCCTTATTCAAGTCCCTAAATTCAATGCATACACAAATCGTTCCTTGCTTCTTGTCAACGGGGACTCGATTCAAGACCCACTTAGTTAAAGGAACGGGGTATATGAAACTCGCCTTGAGCAACTTTTCAACCTTAGCTTTCATAGCTGCTACTTTTCTAGGGTTTACTGGTCGAAGCTTCTAGTGAATAGGTTTTGCATTTTCATATGTCTTGATCTCATGCTGGACTATAGATGGGTCTATACCAAGAATTTCCTCATAAGACCAAGCAAACACATCTCGAAACTCTTTAAAGAGATCAGTATAAGTTTGAATTTCTTTATGGGAACAATCAACTCTAGTGAAGACATTTTCGATAACATTAGGATTCTTAGAGATGTTCACTGGAACAATTTTTGTAATGACAGACATGTTTCCTTTGGTTGAAAATTGTGCAGGGGCCAAAGGATTTAAAATTGCATGAACATCACCAGTGGATGAAGGGATGGACAAGCTTGATTCTGCTTCTCGCAAATTAGGGAGGAAATATGACCGATGATGCAAATCATCCCACGGTCTCTCAAAAACCTTCATTGCTTCTAGAATTTCTTCTTTGGATGGCAAAATAGTATCTAGGCAATCCATAACAGAAGCTGAATCTAGAGTCCAGGCTGAAGCCACATCCCCATCCAGATCCTCTGGTGAAAAAGGAGTAGGATCGAAGTTTGTAGTGTTAACTATAATTGATAAGTAAATTCAGTTGTAGACATAGGAAATTCCATTCCACCCACTTGTTCCTCATCTAATGTGGTGGTAGAAGAGGGTAAGGGCCAAAGATCCAAAAAATAATGAGTTGTAAAGAACTCTCTTCAAGAAGGTTCCTTGGAAGATGAAATAACATTAATTCTACCAATAGGAGCAAGAAAATCAAAGGTACCCCTTAAGGAAGAGTACATCCCAACTCCTAGATTCTCAATAGGTTGCTTAGGATTGTTCACTAAGGGTACAGTGGATTCAGAAGAGGCATTGGATTCACCTGGAGAATAATCCATCTGATCAACTGTTACAATTCTCCCTTCATGAGGAAAATAGAGGATGCAGAATAACGATGATACAATAGCATCCATCTCTTAAATCCAATTTCTTCCCAAAAGGAGATTGTAATCCAACTTTACATCAACTATTTCTACTTCAATATTTACAACTTTGCCCTCAACACAGACAGGAAAGGCTGAAATAATCCCATGTGGCCTATGAGAGTGACCATCAAATGTTTTTAAGAAAGTAGGTGACGGAACAACTTGAGGTGATCCAATAGCCTTCCAACATGATATGGACATTACACATGTGGAAGCTCCCTCATCAACTACGGTTCGAAAGATATTGGTCTTTCGGTATGTAGACTTGATTTGAAAATCCATATGATGTGGGAGTCTCTTCTTGATATTCGACATGTTGAATGTATGGACAAGAGATTTCTTTGGATAAACCGCTCTGATCGTAGTGAGTAATGCACTCCTTTGTGTTGGGCACGACTAGAGTACCTCTAACGCTAACATGGAACAAGGACTCTGAGCCAGATCTTCTACATTAGGGTAGTTCTGAGTTGCCTTGGCATTGGGGTTAATTGTCAAACTTTTTGCGGAGCCTTTCGGCATCCGAGGTATAGAATCAACTACGGGCCTCTTGATATGAAGTGGCTCTGAAACATCAGGAGTAGTTTTGGCCTTAGATGATTCTGGTTCACCTTAATCACATGACCATGTAGTAACGTCAATATGCGAACTCATCATATAAACATTTGATGGATTTTCCCCTTACTGGTTGCCCCCAGTGGGGGTACCAGTACTAGAATTCACGCCAACAAACAACTGCTTCTCTTGGGGAAAAGGGTTAGTTAGCACAACCTGGGAGCTAGAAGATCCTTGCTGAACCAACAAGCGCTGAGCATCCTAAATCTTTGGGTAAAGATGAGTCAAACGGTCACCATTGCATAACTTGCATGGAAACTTCACTTTCTTCTTAGACTCTTTTTAACCCCCTCCAACATCATTGTCAGGCTCATTTGCATTACCCTTCCCATCTCGATTCTTCTTCTTACCATGTCCTTTCTTCTTTGCATCAGATTTTTGGTTTCCTTTGGGGTTAGAAGTTTGAATGACATTGATAGATGAAGGTTTAGAAGGCATGGACACTGATGGTGATGCCTGAATAGAAGAAGCATTTTGCAAAGACAACTTCTGTAATTGATTTAGCAGGTTAGTCGTGCTATTATCAATCGATTCAACTAGCCTATCGGCATGGGGACCTAGCTTCGGCTTGGTTAGATCAACCTTAGATCTAGGAGCATCAGGCAAAATTTTCTAAAGAATTCCATATTGAGAATATATGATTTCTAACTGTTAGGCTCTAAAAATAGGTTGTTCTTCAGTGAATACACTAGAGGGTGATACATCCTTAGATATTTCAGGTTGCACAGATTTGAGAAACCATTCAAGAAGGAATTCTTGTTTATTCAAATTCTTGTTCTTAAATTGCAAGCATGAATTATCGATCAAGGCAGGTAAACTGATGAAGTACAAGTGCACTGTATGTGCTATAAGTTACTTATGTTGTTAAGGTGTTTATGTTATGGTTAATGTCTAAATCTAGAATCAATATGGAGATGATGTTACTGCCTATATTGGAGTATTATCTTTGAGATTTGTTAATTTGTTATTATAAAATTAATCCTAATTGAATTGAACTTTGTGGGATGGTTGAATAATGATCCTAACTCTACTCTGTTAAATTATTTTTGATTATGTTTGATGTTTTATGCTGCAGCTAAACCAGGCTAATTTTGAAAGCATGTGAGGGAGATTCTATTTTATCAAATTGGAAAATAAAAGATGTTTTGAATTCATATGCTAAGAAAAGACTGTCACTCTTAACTATTCCAACTTCATTCATTGCAAAAATAAAACAAAAATGAGATTGATAAGCTATGAAATAACTAAACTATGAAACGAAATGACTGAGTTATACTAGGTAGAAAGCAAATGAAATGATTGAATTATGCTAGGTATAAAGAAAATGAAATTACTAATGCAAAGATCAATTTAATCGCGAACTCCATTGAACTACATACTAAAAATATAAAACAGAGCATCCACAAATTAATTCTAAGAAATAAAAGAAA
Organism: Pinus taeda; assembly: GCA_000404065.3. Classification (NCBI taxonomy): domain Eukaryota; kingdom Viridiplantae; phylum Streptophyta; class Pinopsida; order Pinales; family Pinaceae; genus Pinus; species Pinus taeda. Next base: position 12,636 of record APFE030283872.1, on the reverse strand, counting down.
ATCTACTTGTAGTGAATCAAAGATCTGATCTGCACATAAGGGCCCTCCAAGAGGTAGTCAACAGCTTTAACCAACGCAACATAAAATGTATGAACCAAGATCTATTAATCGGAAGATGGTTTCAATAGGATGCTTTCAAAATTACATATCGTGGCGCACCCCAAAATACAGAGCGATCATTGTTCTTATAACGTTTTCTTAATTAACAACATGAGAAATTCAAGCCTAAGTATCTTCGCTACAATCTTTATCAAACCAAATCATATCACTTATTCATTGATTTGCTATTTGAAAAAGAAAATCGATAATATCTCTTGAAACTGAGACTCTATTATGGCACAATATCTTGTGGTTGACTGTCATGGTTGACCATGTTGCAGTGCGATTATCTTGATGTATTTGTTGGAGTAAACAGGGAGAAATCCATGAGAGGATCATTCTCTATCTACTCATATACTCCTTTGCTGAGCTGGCGCACTCAAACCCTGTCAACAATGGAAGTAATTGTGGATCTGTGGATTAGCTGCAGAATCAAGTTAATTATGTAGCTGAATGCAAAATTTAATAAAACAATCATGCATATGGACAAAATATGAAAAATAGGACATATAAGTGCTTAACTTAACAAAACCTTATATTTATTGCATTTATTTGGATGATAGAAATAGGAAAAAGGAGGAAATATGGGCAAAAAAGGGTGTAAAGGTAAAGCAGTTCTTAGACTCTACATTCCCCAACACTAGAGGTTTTGTATGTTCTCATACAACTCAACATTGTCATTCTCCTATACATTCTTGCTATCACATTCCTCTTTTCTTCTTTCTGGTAGCCACTGCCGTTCTTGGTTTCTTCATGAGGATCTTATATTTTAGGTTGATGATTTCTCTTTGCATTGCCATGTTTTCTTTCTTCAACCTCTTGTTCTTTTTGTACCATAGACTTAAGTGAAGAATAAGGTTGTCACTCTTGGCAATTGAATTCCATTCTGTGCCTTCAGTGTTTGATTTTCATTTTGAGGTATTTGTTTAATGTCTCCAACTCAAAGCATTCTTGCTTCAAAACATTAGATGTTGAAAGTTCTTGTGGCTCATTAAACTGGTTACTTCCTTGTCTTGGACTTTGGATTGACCCTTTGGTTTCTGCTTCCTTTCTCTCTAATGATTCTATGTAATCATAAATTTCTCATTGAACAGGATCAACAACTGGACTTTGTACTGGACTTCTTGGAGGTGAATTGAAGGGAGGTGGTGACACCCTTGGTGACAGTCTCAGTGACTCTCTTGGAGAGTCCTCAAGATCTTCAACTTGTGCTTTTAACTCAAGATCAATATATTCTGCAACTCCTGAGGCTTCTTTTTATACTGTGTTCAATCTGGTACTTCTCCTTAAACATATGGTTAGCAATCCCTGAGTTTTCTTCTCTTTAGCTTTTGGATTTTCTTTTTGAGGAAGGAACTTGATTTGGGGTAAATCCTCTATTTTCTTGCCGACTTTCTTTCTTCTAAAATTCCCTTTTTTTCATTTTCTGCAAAATATCTACAATGGGTAGTTCATCCTCTGATAATTCTTGTTGGGACTGGGTTCCTGTTCTATTACTGTTTCCATTTTTCTCTTTCTTCCCCTTAGGGTTCTACTACACTTGGTTGTTCAGGGCTTTTCTCTTGAAAATGATATCTTACTAGAAAATTTTCCCAATTGTGACCTATATTTTGAAGATGAAACTCAATCAAGATTTTTATCAATCCATGATGGTACATTGCATTTTTATTTTTATTTATTATTATTATTTTTTTTTGAGGCAAATTTCAGTCCTTCTTTTGCATTAACTGAACAAATAGTTTACAATATGGACAGGAATCTCCCCGCCGTCGAGGAGACGAGAAAACATCGTAAAAGTCCTAAGGGCAAGCCCAACAGCTGAACAGAGAAAAACCAAATAACCTTGCGGAAAAGTACATCAAACAGGGTCGGACAATCCGCAAACAAACCGACGGACGAGGTTCACCACGCTTCGACAAGACAACCGAATTTTGGCGGGATATTGGCGGGACCCAACCTCCAAACAGCACGGACGAGTTCGACCATTGATTTTCCTCTGCTGCAACCAACAATGGAGATTAATATCGCACCGAACAGAAGACCACGCGATGGTGCGCGGGGAAGGGTGGTTTCCCAAACCACCTCCCTGCCACGTGGCGGGATCTGAATATGATCGCTCCAAAAAATCAAAAACCGCTTCCCAAGTGAAGGCGGTGCGATAAGGTGAAAGCCACCTATGAAGCTGTTTTTCCCTCCAAACCCCAAATAACGAAAAATCGCTGCCGCCGGGAGAGCTGGGATTCCTCCCTCTCTCACTGTTTCACCACTCTTGAACCTGGAATCTTGAAAGGAAAAGGAGCACTCCCATGAAAAGGAGATCATGGTTACCATATCACTCACCCTAAAGAGCATAGAAAACCGGCTCGCTATCTTCAATTAATCATTTCCAACCCCGCGATCCCAGTAATCATAAATTTCATTGTCCTCTACGGCTTGGGCTTCACAGATGGCTTTCAACCTGCTAGGAGGCATATCCTGCCATTTCCTGTCTATTCTACACCCAGTATTAATGACTCCTTGGTTGGCTAGTAGATCTGCAAGTTTATTGGCCTTCCTCCAAACATGATAGAATCTAACCATTCGAAGGCATTGGAGATGTTTATGGATTCTCTGGTAAACTTGTATAATTCTCCACTGTTTCGGGACCCTTTCTGGCGCTATTCCATAGCTAATTTTCTTAACTGCATTTATAGAAATCTCGGAGTCAGCTTCTATGAGAACATTGTGGCTGTGATTGAGTTTAAGTAGCTCCAGACATTGTTCCAACGCCATTAATTCAGCCATGTTGTTGGTGGCTTTGCCTAAATGGCAGTGGAAAGTGAAAATAATTTTTCCTTCTTCATCTCTTAACACACCTCCATAACCTGCTATTCCTGGGTTGCTTTTTGAGGCTCTATCAATGTTGCATTTCAGATAACCTTTTGGAGGAGGATGTCAGAATTCCTTTTTCCTTTCCAACACTCTTAGTTTTTTGCTAAGACCCTGGAGAATAATCTCATGAATTCCCAGCTATTTGAAAGTTCTCAAATCATGCACAGTGGGAGGATTCGAGGGGTAACTATGCACCGTGGTGGAGACGGTCTCCTTTATCTGCTTTAAGATTAGTTCCAACAGGCAATTGGCAGTAGTTTTTTCATCCTTGAAGATTCTTTTATTCCTTTCGTTCCCAACATTCTAGATGATGAAGCTTGGTGTAAAGGTCCAGGGCAAATTAAGGATATCATTCTCTGAAAATTTTTTTCTCCACTTGTTTAGGGTGTTAATGATGCTCCCTTTATCTCTGTCTGTTTGTTGAAAAATAATGTTGAAAGACTCCCACAACCAGTTGATATAGGTACAGTTGTTGAGAATATGCTCTATTGATTCCTCTTGAGCCTCACATAATGGGCATCTAGAGGGCCCCATAACCCCCCTCTTCTGAATGTTATCCCAAGTTAATATTTTCTTGTGATGAACTAGCCACATAAACAATTTGATCTTCATCCATCCTTGGTGGCTCCAAATTTTTTGCCAGGACTTTGCCGAAACGCAGGGATCTAGGTTAAGGGTGATTCTTTTTGCTTCATGAATGTTAAAGATGCCTTCTTTGTTTTGTCCCCATCTTAACTAATCCTGCCCATCTGTGACCAAGATATTTCTCTGTTCTAAAATTTTCATAAGTTCTTCTGTTTTTGCCTTTGTGGGACCTTCTCCTCTGCATTCTATTTTCCTCCAACTTCTCCATTTCTCAGTGTCATGAGGAAGATTCCAGAAATCCCTGACTTTTATTAATCCCTGGGAATTAGTTTCCTGCTTGATGCTCATAAAGTCCTCCCTTAACAACATTGGTTCTTGTTGCCATTTATCTTCCCAGAAGAGAGCATGTTCACCTGCTCTGATTTCCCAGAAGCTATTGTTCTGAACTAGGCTTCTGTTATCTCAAGCTTTATTCCAGATGTGAGAGCCTTTTATGTTCCCTGACATTCTAATGAGGTCACTTGTTTGCTAGGAGCTGGCATATTTTTCTTTCCAAGTTTTATCCCATTGTGCTTCTGGTTCTTTAACCCATCTACACCAGAGTTTGCCTCTTAGAACATTACTTAGAATCTCCTGATCATCTAAGCCTAGGCCTCCATGACTTTTGGGTTTGCAGATTTTATCCCAAGAACCGAGGGCCCATTTCTTTTTAGTCTCCTCCTTTCCCCAGAGAAAATCTCTCTGAATGTTCTTGAGTTGCTGTAAAACCCCTTTAGGAGCTAGCAGTGTTGATAGAAAGAAAATAGGGATGGATTGAAGAACTGCCTTCGTCAAAATCAATCTGCCAGCCAGGTTTAATGCTCTAAAAGTCCATCTTTTGATCTTGTCTTGCATCTTATTTAGCACCGGTTCCCAAATACTTTTGCACGTTGGTTTATCCGTGAGGGGGATGCCCAGATACTTAGAAGGGAGGACCTTCCTTTGGAAACTCAAAATTCTAGAGATGTTCCTTTGAATAGCAATGTTAGTGTTAAAGAAAAAAAAAATTGATTTGGAGAGATTGACTTCCATACATGAAGCCCAGGCAAAGTCATTTAAGATTTTTTTATACTCTATAGCTTCCTTGACTGTGGGGATACCCTACAACATGGTGTCATCCACAAATTGTTGATGAGTGAAGGCTTGGCCATTCTCCGTTAATTGAAGGCCCTTGATCTTTCCTAAAACTTTTGCAGTTTTAATAGTTCGGCCCAATCCTTCCATCATGAGGATGAAAAGAAAGGGAGAGAGAGGATCTCCTTGTCTAAGGCCTCTGGAAGGAGAGAAGATCTTCGAGGGCGCGCCGTTCACCAGAATTGAAACGCCAGGTGAGGTAACCATAGCCATAACCCATCTGATCCAGTCATGATCAAACCCAAACGCCGAAAGGACCTTTTTTATGTAAATCCAGTTCACCTTGTCATACACTTTTGCAATGTCTAATTGCATGAGCATATCGGCCTGCTTTTTGCTGGTGAGAGAGTGAATGACCTCGTGGGACTGAATAATATTATCCAGGATTTGCCTTCCTTCCACATAACCAGACTATTCCCCAGAAATTAAAGAAGGCAGAAGAGGTTTGAGTCTATTGGCCAAGATCTTAGAAATGATTTTGTAAACAACATTGCATAATGCAATGGGCCTGAACTTATTGGGAGTCATGGCAGAGTCCTGTTTGGGGATCAGGGAGATGAAAGAGGTGTTGAGGGCTTTCGGAATGGATCTACTTCTTCTGGATTCCTCAACCACATCCAAAATATCCTGTTTGACAACATTCCAGCAGGCTTTGAAAAAGTCCATGTTAAAACCGTCTGGACCGAGAGCTTTGCCATTCTGCATCTCTTTGATTACCGTACTAACCTCTACTTCAGATACTGGTTTGTTCAGGTTAAAATTATCTTCTCTAGACACCATCCTGGGAATGTTCTTTATAATTTCCTTGATGTGATGGTCTCTGTCTGGATTGTTTTCCTTTGTGATACCTCTGAAATGTTGTACTATCACAGCTTCGATGTTCTTGTGAGTGGTCTGAAGCTCCCCATCTTCATTTAAAATTGAGGAGATTCTATTGTGCATTCTATTGGCTATGGTGGAACGGTGGAAAAACCTAGTGTTCCGTTCACTTTCTTTGAGCCACTACACTCTGGACTTTTGTCTCTAGAAAATTTCCTCTTGTTTGCATAAATTCTCCCACTCTAGGTTGAGTTTTTCAACTTGCTCACTTTTGGATTTATCGAAACCTTCTGCAATCATTGCTTGGTTTATTACCTGCATTTTGATCTCTAATGATTTTTTGTTTGCAAAAATGTTACCAAATTCCTTCTTATTCCAGTCTTTTAATTTGGATTTTATGTGCTTTAGTCTTTTATGGAGGAGGAACATTTTGGAGCCCTGAATCTGAAGATCTTTAGACCACCAATTCTCAATATTGCTAATGAAATCTAGGCGGGAGAGCCAGATATTTTCAAATCTGAAGGGTCTGTTCTTGGGAGCATCAATTCCTTTGATTTCTAATTGAATCGGCCAGTGATTAGAGCCTCCAAATGGGAGAACACTTGTAGATATTTCTGAATCTGTGAGCATCAACTTCTCAGAGATTAAAAATCTGTCAAACTTAGAGGCAACTTGAGCATCACCTCCTCTTTTGTTATTCCAAGTAAAAAGACCATTTTGCATTTCAGAGTCAACCATCTTCATGTCTTCTATGAAAGAATTGAATCCTAATGATTCTCTACTGAGGATTCTGGTGCCTCCTTTTTTTTCCGACAGAGAGTTAATCATATTAAAGTCTCCTCCAATGACCCAAGGGATTTTTTTATGTCTGCTTCTGAGATCTGCCAGGGAGTTCAGAAAACTAAGCTTCTCATCTATTCTCTGAGGACCATAGACATTCATGACCATGAAGGCATCAGACATCCCCATTGGCTGAATGATAGCTGATAAGTAATTTATCGTTGCCTCCACATCTATAATAATGACTTTTTGGGGGTTCCAGAGAGTAAGAATGCCCCCCGCTGTGTTTTCTACTTTTACTTCTAAAAACTCAAATTTACTGAGCCATTGGCTGTGGATTTGTTTTATTTTCTGAATGGAGCATTTTGTTTCTTGAATGAAGAATATGTCCGACATTGCTAGTTTCATTCTGTTACTTAGCATTCTCTGTTTCTTTTACTACCTAGACCTCTGATATTCCATGAGATGAACTTCATAATTAAAGATTTGTAAAGGAGTAGCTGGTTAGATCTTTCATCTTACCTGAGTCTATCATAAGCTTTCTGAACTCCATCAGGAGCTCATTTTGTTTTTTTTTTGTTTTTTTTGTTTTGTATTGTTTTGTTTTGTTTTTTTTTGCCTCTCTTCTTTCCTGGATTTCTGGTGGCTAATATTGTATCTAATTTCATTGTTTTCACCCCTCTGTGTTCTTGTTTGTGGATGTTCTTACCTTTCTCCTGCCCTTGGTCCCGATTTTTCCATAAAAATAACGACTATATTCTATTGCATTCATCTTGGGGCAAAGAATCTATTCGTCCTTTGGTTCCTTGCATCAGGAATCCTTCCAGATCCAAGTTTTCCTTGTCGAGGATTTCTTGTAGTTCATGCTCTTCCAGATCTGTTTCACTTTGAGTCATTTCCTGGTCCATTTCCATTTCCGATTCACTTCTCATTGCTTCTGTTAGAGAGTCAGTGGCCGGAGAGAGGTTTAAGTCCTCTTTCTTTTCTTTTTATTTAGCATCTTCCTCTGGATCTTGATTTTCTCTTGTGGTGCCTTCAGTTTCTTCTAGCACTTTAAACTTATTTTGACTGCCTATTTTCCCCTCAGTATGTTGTTGTTTAGATCCCTTTTTTCCTCCCCTTCCTTTACTGGCCACTTTCTGAAAGTTTTTGGTGTCCTTCGTTGTATTGAATTTTTCTTTGTTATCTTCTTTGCTGAGAGGGTAGTCCCTTAACAAATGCCGATGTTCATGGCATCTTCGGCATCTGAAGGGTATATGCTCATAGTTTACCGCTTGCACCCATTCCTCATCCAAAACTTCCAGAATAACTTCGTCCGACAGTGCTCTTGATAGATCCATTTCCACACAGATTCTAGCAAAGGAGGTATATTTTCCCCTTCTTCTGGCTTCAGAAGCTTCGATATAGCATCCTAGTTTATTAGCAATGGCAGCCAACGATTCTATTTGCCAATAATCCAGAGGTAGAGAGTAGAGCCTTACCCACACAGGAACCGAGGAGAAAGTGTCCTTCTCAGGGACAAAGTTCATTTTCCAAGGTCTCATATAGAGACCTGCTGCAGCAAAAATATAGGGTCCTCCTTCGAATATTCTGTCTTTGTCTTCAACGTTGGAGAACACTACTGTGAAGAATCCTTTTGAACCCAGATGAAGGTCAATGCTTCCTTTGGGCCTCCAATGATACTTGATCCAAGTCTGTAAAGCCTTTTCAGTGGGCCATAGTCCCATGAACTTACAGATTATGGCGTAGGCTCCCATATGTTCCCTGTGCTCCTGCAGAGCAGGGTCATTTAGTATTACTCGAGGAGTGATTTCTATTTTTGGTTTGCAAGGTCCTTTTAGCTTTTTGTCTCTTGAACCCATACTTTTTTCTTCTTCCTCTTTGTCCTTTGTGCTACTGTTTTCTTTTGTTTTGGTCCCATATGTTTCCTTTTCCTTGTCTTTGAATCTGTATTTCATCTCACTTTTATTGTTTCCGGTGGGCCCCTTACTTCCACTGCCACTCTCCATTCAGATCGAACTCGGCTTACTGAGGAACCCTAGCCGCCGCGTTTCCTCCGCTCCTGAGCTGTTCGTCTCCCATGATGGTACATTGTATTATCTATAGGTTGGATTTTATTTTGAACATTCATTGACATTTTCTTAAGGCTATGCAAGAGAAAGTGTGGAAGATTAATTTGGTGTTCTTCAAGGAAATTCATCATTATCCTAATCTGGTAGAAAACATACATCCAAATCGACCTTCGCAAGTAATAAATTTCTGAAGTACAAGGAGCAAATTTCTCCATTTACTTTTGAGGGCTGAACTAGGAATACCTTTTTTGAAGATGGTAATGCCTATGTTTGGGTTTTTCAAGAAGATTTTCCCATCTTCCCCTTCGATTCCTCTGTTTTTGAACCACTTTTCTCCATCTCTAAGCAATTTGGTGGCTTTTGTAATTAGGGACTCTTTTACTGTGAACTTGACATCACCTATTTCAACCTCTATTCCATCAAAAGATCGTGAAAAAGTCTTCGTTACCTCCTTGTGGAAACCATCATATTTTTCTATGAATTTTAACCACTGTACTTTCTGTAACAGTTCCCTGGTCTGAAGATATCCTTCCAGGAACTTCTTTCCTATTAGTTATGTTTAGACAATAACGCCCATGGTGAGAGATATTTTGTCTCAAGAATTGTTTACTTGACAGGGAGAAATGGTGTTGGTAGGGTTTCGTTCTGTGATGGAGAGAGATGGAGAGGTTGTATGAACTTGGAGAAATGAGAGAATGAGTGAATATAATGAAGGCTTGCGGAAATGAGTTAATTGTTGGAACACATTCATTTCAATGATTCAGCAATCAAATCGATAGATTCGAAATGATGACAAGACAAGAGTTAAAAATGGTGGACTATAATGGATTTGGCAAGCGACTATCACCCATGATTTGCAATGATTTCATTTTATTTCAGTAGTGTTATGTCCACATAATTCATATATGCAATATGTTAACCCTTATTGTAAAATTAAAGTATCACATACCTTCCATTGATTTTCTAACCTTTATTTTTCCTTTGATATCTTTTGCAGGTACTTTTCACTTAAAAGGAGTCAATTATTCTTCAATTTAAGCCACCAAGTGTTCCTGCCAAATTGGTTGCAGAAAGCTTATTAGAGCTGCAAAAACTTGTCTGAGCTGCAGAAAGCCACTAATTCTGTAGTTGAGAGATTTTTTCCTTTTTAAAAGAAAGGTATGCTTAAGAAAAAGGAATTTCTTTTTGGAAGAAATGGTAAAGAGATAAAATTTAAGGTGTCAACAAAAGTTGGTTTTCACTTTAAATTTTTTGTATAAGCATTCCAACAACTTGTTGGTTTTCATGTTT